>OZ024913.1:16242676-16310176 GCA_964017125.1 Flabesymbios commensalis
ACTAAAATATCAGCATACACTAGTTGACGTCCATGTTTAATTTTAGTAGGAGGGCTAACCGCACTCAGCCGAGCGAGTGCCAAAGGTTTTATGTGATTCCATCTCAGCAAATATTTATCTTTAAGGAAATCAATTTATTTCAAGTGCCGATTTAAAAAATTGTGTGTTTTTTAAGTTTTAAGCTAAAGAAGTGAAATTCACAATTTTACAAAAAGTCATAGAATCGTATTTTTTTTCACTTTCAATCATCCTAATACACTGAAAGATAATGAAATACATAATAAAAACCATTGAAAGTATATTGGTAGGGTCAAAGCCAAACAAAGTTAACGTAATCAACATTGTTATGAACAAAATCCCGTATTTTTTCAATCTCGAACATACACAAATCGTCTGTAACTTACTATGAACATCAACTCTTATATATCTACACCTTACAAACTCCTACGTTATATGGCAGTAAGATTATAGCAACAAAATAGCTATATCAATAAAATAAAATCGATTGGTTATGAAGAAATTATCTCCTCCCCCCCCCTTTTTTTAGAAATAGACACGCTTAGCGAGCGACATACGTAACAGTGATTTGAGATATATATATATACACTAGATTGTATACATTATAATTCTATATATATATATCTATATTTAGCAAAATACGTTACATTGTTGTGTAGTATAAATAAAAAATGATATAGAAATTAAACAATTTAGACTTGCATATCATAACTTTTAATCAACCGAATCTTATATTTTCCCAAACTTGCAAAATTATCTATAATACTACTTCATACATCTCATAACATTTTAAAAAGCCCTCACATGGTAATATAAGATTATGAAAATAACATCATGATAACTATATCAAAATAATAAAACTGACTTAGTATGGTGTAATTGCACTTCTGTCATTTAGAAATAAACATTTTAAGTCGCAAGCGACAATGATTTGGTATTTATTTTGTATTTTTTTCATCTAAATGTGTTTTAATGTTGTCAAGTATAAAGAAAAGTGATATAAGATTAATTATAATGATGTTAAATATCGAATTTTAATTGATTATTGTCAAACTACGATTTTTTTTACAAAATATTACACTGTATATTTATCAACTTCAACATGTAAATAATGTACAGGTAATTGAGATATCACGTTTCAATTATAAGATTATGATAAAGAAATTTTCAAAATCAGGTTGTAATCCAGAAAAAATAATTTATAAAAATTAAAAGTGTGAAATGATATTTTTTTGATGACTAGGCTATTACTTATGAAGCTTCAGCAGCGACATTTGCATTATTTTTTTTTTAACTCAATATATTGAAACTTTGAAAGTCAATATATTGAGTTTACAACTCGATATATTGAGTTTGTATATACTGAGTTTAAACCTCAATATATTGAGTTTAAAACTCGATATATTGAGCTTACAACTGGATATATTGACTTTAAAAGTCGATATATTGAGTTTACAAATCGATATATTATTGACTTTGAAAATCGATATATCGAGCTCATAACTCGATATATTGACATTAAAAGTCAATATATCCAGTTTTAAACTCAATATATCGACTAATTGTGAACTCAATATAGTGAGTTGTGAACTCAATATATCGAGTTGTGAACTTAATATATTGAGTTGTAAAGTCAATATATTGAGTTCTTACCCAATATATTGAGTTTAAAAAAAAAATAATGCAAATGTCGCTTCTGGGGCTTCGTAATTACTTGATGATTTATATTTATCTATAAATTGATATTTTTAAACCTCACGATCGAGTGACTGTTTCATCAGAGTCGATATCATACAGTCTTTTTTATTACATTTTTTACTAAAATCCGTCGGATATTTCGAGGACAATAATGTACTGATAAACTTAAGATAAAATATAACAACGAAAATGATGCAATTTAAAAACAAACATAGCGACGGTCATCTGTGAAATACAGTGTGTGTATATTTGGATGCTAGCATAAAATACATAAGAATACATAATTTTAGGCCCTGGACAAAAACTAATAAAAATTGTTATATATTAATTAATAATGATTAAAACAACTAAATAGAACAGCTAAATATAACTTTGTTTGCAACATTCCATAAACAAGACTGCTTTTGTTACAGAACTGCAGGATACTGCGAGCACAATTGTATGTTTTTCACGTGCTGTCAAGAGTGTTGGACGAATTTATGCTTATGCAAATGATTTCTTTATAATTATACTGGCAACATTGTCACAATACTGCAAATATATTGCTCAAAGATCCATGAATTCATGATGAAAAATCAACTGAAGCTGTATAATCTCATCCTGTAGAATTATAAATAAAAAAATTGCTGAAGCCAACATAGAGTTGAAATTGACTAATTTATTGTCTTGTATTTTCTGCGCACTGTCTAAGATCAATTCATATCTTCAGCTGCTCTGTGTGCAACAATAGGTTCAGCAAAATATATGTACTATAACATCTCAGATCATTTTTAGATTACAAATGTACTTCCATATATAATGTTTTATCATTTATCAGTCTTCCACTGAAAATGATAGTAAATACATTTTTAAATGTTTTTATTTATTAACTTTATTATTTAATATTATTATTAAATGCATTTATTTACCTTTTTTCAAGTGAGGCTTCAATTATTTATAGAAACATGTTGAAGGTAAAATACACTGTGAACAGTTTTATAAAATAATAAATCAATTTATTTGCGCCTCTGAGCTCGGAACGCCGAGTATTTAGGCGCATTAGAAGTTTCTCATTTTATATTTTAAAAATGAATAAAAATCACCAAGCAATAGTCTCTCATCAAATAAAGTATTACGAACTTTGAAAAGAACAACAAAACTGTCATATTTCAACTAAATTTGTGGAAGCAATAAAAGGGCCTTGGGGGTCTCATGTGGCTAAAAGACGCGGACAATTTAAATTCATGAATATATAGAAGTGAGAATTCAGCCAAGAAAATCAGGAACACATAATTATATTAAATACTTTTGACAAAAAACAGCAGCTACGTATGTCTACCCTTATATAAGGGTAGACATACATAGCTGCTGTTTTTATAAGGCTAATATGAGTGTCTCAGTGCTCAGCAACAGGGATGACTAACGCGCCTACGTTCAGTGGATTGGGCATGGCGAATGGTTGATAATCATTAAATACCGATCATTCTTTTTCTCTTTTTTACATATCAGCTGATCCATGAATAAATTTAAAATGGAAGTAAGTCCATCGAACACAAGAATGCATTATTTCTTTCTTCTTTTTGTCTCCCAAAAATTGTAGCTGTTGTTTCAATTTTTTTTTTTTACTTTGAACAATACAGCCAGATTTTCCAAATATTGAGTTATTTTTTTTATTCGAGCCTTAATTTTATTCTCTTCTAGTTTGTTTTTAGAAGTATTTCAAATAATTATAGGTAACAAACAATTACTTTTTCAAAACATCCTACGATTTGGGTGAGCGATAACCATAATTTAGCCATTTTAGGGTACCCTCACAAAAAGGCCCATAAAAAAAGTTTCCAATTTTTTCTGGCTTGGGACTTTTTTTTGTCATTGTAGACATGTTAATGAAGTAAAAAAAGGCAAAAAAGCTTGGAATTTGTTCCTATGTTCGCTACTTTTTGGCCTAAATGCCCTGGACTAAAAAGAACAATTTGTGGGGAAAATAAGCATCAAATTGTTAGATTGGGACACATTTTGATTCAAATTGTACAAATAAAGCCTAAAAAATTGTGGCCACAAATTGTGGCTCGCGATAGCTAACACTATTGATTGGGTTTTAATTTAAATTATAATAATTACCGCTTCAAATGTTACTTTTATTGAAAGATCAGGGTATACTAGAGTGAACGTTTTTTTTTAACATGCATGTCTGTAACAAGAACCATACTAGTCAGTGCAGCAACAGCTCACACGTAGCTATGCTGCTCTGCAAAGTCAAAAGACAGTATCTGATCATTGTATAGTTGGCAGTTACCGCCTTTTGGTCTTACATGGCAGTATAGCGTTATCCGAGATTCCAAAACCTATTGAGAGAGGATGGCTGTGTCGATTTTCAAACAAACCCACGCAGTGGCTATTCATTATATAATTACAGTCAAGGGTTGCCACCCAGCAAACACGACACATCGACCCAATGTTGGACCGAAGTTGGCCCGACGTCGTAGACGGTGGGCCAACTTTGGTCCAGCATTGGGTCGATGTGTCGTGTTTGCTGGGCAGTGATTCCGTAAACGAGGCTGTCCGTACAAAAATGACACTACAAACAAATTACGTTTTCAACTAAGATGTTGTGTACATTCAAAGAATTTTATATAGATTTGTTTATAAATAAAAATAGTTACACTGTGAGGTTCATCATTTATTCAACTTAAATATGATTATAATATATAGATAATGTTTTTGACAGGAGATAATTAATATAGATAACGATAATGTTTTATTATGAGATTATACAACAGTTGAAAATTCGTTCAGTTCCTGTCTGTAAATTGCATTGAATTGTTTTTTCTCTTTCCAATTATGATGAGCGATGAACCCTGTGAACAAAACATTAAAATATCCATTAAAATCAGCGTAAAATGTTTCTCTTCATATTTATTTACGTGCTTTATACATGTATTTTATACCCACCAGCAGGAAGATGAACATATATAGGCCCGCTGTCTTATTTGAAGATGAATTCAATATTATAGTTAATTATAGTTGATGATATTTATAATTTTGTCTACTAATGTTCATGTTAATTCCTGCTATATATGTGACCCCTTTAATTCTGTCGGTGAGTGGATGAGTAGGCTGCATATGAAAGATTGCTGAATAACCAGGAAATGAAGACACAGTGATGGTTTGCTATAAAATAAATTTTGCGTTGTTAAGTAACCTGTATAACACAACAATATTCAATGACAAAATTGCCATAAGTCTATATTGCATAAGTCTATATATCAGTGTTTTCAACCAGTTAAAATTAATAACAATAATAATTATAAATAATATAGACACTAACCTCAGTATCCGTGCTGTTCTGGCATGGTTAGTCACTTGCATTACTGTTACTGCTATCTGAAAGATAAACACAAGTTATTCAGTTGAACGTTTGTTATCAGATTGTAGAAACAATATTAACCCTTGTCCTGCTGAATTGCTTCAATTGTATTTTTCGTCATTTGAAGCTGGAATTGCTAACGCAATTTTCAGCTTCAAATGACGAAAAAAGTTACTATTTATGAAAAATAGACATGTCTAAAATTAAATTATTGGATCAACAAAGCGTCTATTAAAAACTATTTTATCAAAATTAAGTGATATTTTTATTGATCTAAAACATCCTTAACCCCGTATATATCCGGTCATAGCAGAACAAGGGTTAGCACTTTGCCTGCGACAATAGTTTTATTTGTTTTATTAGCCGATTAAATCACCGTTATAGGAAATAAAATGACTGTATATTATCATATGAACATTAGCATAAATCAGTGGCTTGTTGAGAGTAAATTATGACAACATAATTTTATTTATAATGTGTGTTCTATTTTGTTTTTTAACTTTGTTCATTAAACAATATTTGTGATTACGGCAGACCTAAAATGGTTAATTTCATACCGATCAGCTATATCGGTACTTCGGTATATACATGTTTGACGTTACAAAAATACCGATATATCGGTACATCGGGTCCAAAGGGTTAAAAGTTTAATTTTCGTTTTCCTCCTAGTTTGAGATGTAAGTTGTACTGAGAAAATCTTCACGATATACACAAGTAAAATAATCAATGTTAATCAAAGAGCTGTAAGCAGGGTAAATGAGCTGTAAAACATTTTGTTAATCAAAAAGCTGTAAGCAGAGTAAATGAGCTGTAAAACATTTTGCATTTTCCAATTACCCCAACATCCTCTAAGTGCAGCTCCACGATCAGCTTTCTTCATAGCGATTCCTTCGTCATCTCTCTCAATGGACTTAAAATCGGAATTGAAATCTGACAAGAAAAACAGATTTACGATAATAATTGCAGTAACGCAACAAACACAAAACGTTGATTCGATGCTGGTTTAATGTTGCGCCAGCGTTGAATACCTATGTTATGGGTCTACCGCCATTATAAACTTTTTAATTCTTAAAACCGAATAAAATACCAGGGAATTGATAACATTGTATGTGGTAGCGGCTTAGTTAATCTAATAATACGATATGAAACATTTCTATAACATATTAGTATTCTAGCTTAACCCTTTAAGTCCTCATGATGCATTAAAACATCATTTTAAATCCCTAAAACAGATCTAATTTTCCTATAACTAAAGGTTTTAGAATTAATATTTCCATCAAACTGGTTTACCAATGCATGACAATTTTCTTTAATTTTTAAACCACGTAAAAAATCTTCTTCTTCCACTACAAGTCGAGAATTGCGACAGCAATTCGCGGTTTGTAGTGGATGGAGATGACAATGGTAAATTCAGGCCTAAAAGGGTTAAATTCTCACAGCACCATGATTGACTTTACACGTCACAAACGTCAGATTCTAAAGCCGATCCCCGCGCTGTAAGAGTAAAAATATTTATAATGGCCATATAGACCCATAACATAGGTATTTAAATAAAACGGAAAGTGCTAACCAAAACATTTATGACGATTTCAAATTGAAAATAACCTTTTAGTCTTAGAACTTCAAACTATAGGTTTCAGCCACAGATTGTGTCCACTCAAAAGCGTGGACACTTCCATTCGATAGTCATAGATGTATAATACATTTATCCCTATAGATTCATTGGATACAGTATCCAATGAATCTATAGGAATATATTCCTTAATGTATCTAAGATTAAAATGGCCTCGATTAATCACGTCGATAGAGAGTTTATTAGAATCACCAACATCTAGCCTACCACATCGCATGCGCAGCTCATTTGTTGCAGCGTAATTAAAAATTATATGCTTGACCATACTTACCACCTTTAATGTTGACAAAACGAGCTGCAGCGCATATCAGCAACAAGGAGATCTTCACTGTTATGGCCATTTTAAAGGTGATCTATCACCCCGTATATGGTATGAACCCTATATGGGGTGATTGGCTATCATGTGACCCTCTCAGAGGGTCACATGATAGCCAATCACCCCATATAAGGAAAACACGTGTGCCCCATCTTGTGGCAACTTTGATTTATTTGTCACAAATTTATTCATACTATATAGGGGGTGATAGATCACCTTTAAAGGCACGGTGCAGTAGGCTTATACTTGTAAATTTTTCAAGCTCAGGCAGTTATTTTGGTGTTTATTATTGAAATCGTCTCCTTATATACTATCCGATCGCTCGGTGCACATCAATATGTTGCGTCACTGCTTCAAATATTAATATTGATGATTTAAATTATGTGAAAAACAGCAAAAAATGTTTTTATCCCGCGCCCATTTTTATTGGTGTTATCAGGTATAATCACCCAGTAAACAACCCAGGAAACTCGAGGCATTCACCCAATGCTGATACAATGTTGGGCCAGCGTCGAAGACGGTGGACCAGCATTGTATCAGCAACTTTCAGGATAGGCACGACATAAATGGAAAATAGTGTGTGTAAAATTTAATGAAAATTGGTTGAGGATTGACTGAGAAATCCGCGAAATTCATTCACCACGGTTAATTGAATCCGACTATAGTATTCTTTTTAACATAATGACAGTATATGAACATAACATGGATGAAGCGCTATAAAAAGAGACTGATCCTAATAATAATAACAATGACAGGTCGAGATAATCTTTTTACTGAGCAATTTATTTTTACTCTGAAAACAGTCTAGCTATTGGTCCAGCCCTGATCGACCATCCATGTATTTATTTTTATTTGCATGTCACCTCGTGCCGCAGTCAATGGTAAATGGAAGTGGTAAACAATACGTAATAATTATATCAAACTATTTTTGTAAAATTATGCTAAATAATTAATAAATAACATAACAAATAACAGACGAGCACGAAAAAAAATAATATTATATATTTTTTTTTTAAATCTCTAATGAATACGTGTTACTAGCATTTATAATAATATTATATTGATAGCATTTAAACTTATGTGATTTACCATAATTAGACGACCTACAGAACTTTAGAAATAATTGTGGCACGCCATGCGAGAGGTAGGCCTACATCCCGGCGGTTTTGTTACAATTATCTAGGCTAAATTTAAAATTTAAATTTAAATAATTATCGTTACATTACTAAATTTAAAAAAAAAATCTCAATAAACAAAAAGTAATAAAGATGTTTTTTAATTATTAC
Organism: Flabesymbios commensalis; assembly: GCA_964017125.1. NCBI lineage: Eukaryota > Metazoa > Annelida > Polychaeta > Terebellida > Flabelligeridae > Flabesymbios > Flabesymbios commensalis. The sequence continues at coordinate 16,250,974 of OZ024913.1, forward strand.
AGTTTATGAAACAGGGAGTACATTTCGGCTATCGATCTTAAAGCGACCCAATCAGGCTAAAATCATAGAAATATCGGTGATTTTATTTTGGCTTCTTAATATGACCATATGATGTAACCATGTCAATAGACTAGAACTGCAAAAGTTTTTTAATTTTTGTGCTCCGCATTTACCAGTTAAGCGAGATATAGAGACAAAACTATCGCATGCTATGTTGTAATGTAATGCAACTTTTAGTTGACAGTAAATGTTATTATTATTATTATTATTATTATTATTATAATTGAAAAGAAACTCCCGTATTTATTATTTTGGACATGCATATCTGAAATAAGAAATCGGGAATTTCGTCTCCATATCTCGCTTAACTGGTAAATGCGCATAACAAAAAAAAAACTTTTGTAGTTCTAGTCTATGGACATTATAATTTTGGTCATATTCAGAAGCCAAAATACCATCACCGATTGTTTATGATTTTAGCCTGATTGAGTCGCTTTAAAGCAAATTTAAACCTCACCTCACGTGGCCGATCACATATGTCACAGAAAACATATAAGCAGTCTCTAGATTTCAAAAACCAAATTGTCCACCAATCAAAAAACAAAATACCCAACAGCGGAGTCAGGAATTATGATATATTGCTAGATATCCCGATTGGTATGAGGGTTTTAATTAGGCAGCCCGACATAATGGTATCATTTAACATAGGCCGAACTAGAGATTTATCGTTGATTTTTTTATGTCTAATGGGTTTTGAGGTACGAGCGACATAACAATCCTAGCAAAAACGAGGTGTTGGCCCAATGTTGTTCTGATGTTGGCCCATTGTCTACGACGCTGGTCCAACATGAGCCCAACATTGGGCCAACGCCTCGTGTTTGCTGGGGTGTCATCATATAATATTTTTATGGATGTGTGGAATTATTGCAACCATGATCTGATGATGGTGGTGATAAATCAAACAAAATGACCATCTCAGTGCATGTCATGATAAAATGTGTATTAAAGGGACCCCTTGGGATTAGACATTTTCAATTTTGTCAATTTTGAAAATTTAACTTATGTGAGGCTATACAGCCTACTGATCTGAACTAAGAATACAAAAAAGTCAAAAAACTATTTAAAAGCACCGAAAAAGAGTGAAATAGTTAAATTTCCAGGTCGTATATTGCCATGTAAACAAAACAAGTCAGCAATATACAGCACTTTAAACCACATATTCCCACGTCTTGGACTGGGAGATCAAAGCAATCACCGCTAATTGGTGTCTGATTGGTGTCTTGTAGCCAGGACATGAGGTGATACACCTACAACACTGATTGTCTACCCAACGCTTGGCCGACGGCATCACCATGTGGCCCAATGCTGTAGGAACATTTAACCGTCCTTTAGCAAGTGTTTAGGTGTACAAAAAGTTTGTTTGGGTTTTAAGCGGTTTCAAAGAATTGTTTATAAAAAATATTTTAAAAAATCTAAAAATCCGGAAAAAAATAAAATCATGATCTTGGGGATACACTACTTCATTACACAACTAAAAACAAAAATTGATGTTATCCCAAGGGGCTGCTTTAATCTTTCTAAAATATGTTATAGATCGATGAGAAATATGTCACATGGCAAAATTTGTATTTCTTTTGTTAAGATTGTGTTAAACAGATAAGCAAAATAATCAGATATTCGACAAGTCTAACATGTATTTCAAGTTAACATGTAATTATACAACATTAACTTGTATTTTTACAGACCTAACTTGTATCGAGACAACAAATAACTTGTATTTCGACAACCTGTGACTTAATTGTGGTGGCCCTAACAAGCCATCATATCATAATCAATTAAATGCACATCACCATAGAAAACAGCATGCACATTAGGCCATTGAATGTCATACTTAGTGGTTTGACAACTGATATTTCGATTGTGTGTAAAAGCCAAGATCATTTCCGTCTGTGCAAGGTTATTGGTGGGGCCTATTTTCCGACTTCTTGGATCATATAGATACAATTTTTATCAAAAAACCTTGCTTTAAAAGACACTTTCGCTTTATCACATTATGTCAATGGGAGTGGCAAATAGACATCAACCAGCAAGATTTTGACCACCATTTTGTCAAATCTGAACAATTTTTACTCACTTGAAGTTGTGGATCGCGTCAGCGAGACACAACTTCAAGTGGGTAAAAATTTAAATTGAATAATTTGGCGTTTAAAGGGTTAAGGTTTAATAGGGCTGTAACATATAAAATACTGCAACATACTGATTTGAACACCGCGCCGTGATTAAAAAATAGAGGGAGAAGCGGTATAATTGCAAAATTTAATTTCAGATTGCAGAACTTCAAGTGGGTTAAAATTAAACTATATTTCCTACCACTTTAAAGGTTACATTTATTGAAAGATCTTCAAAGTATCAAAGTAAAATTGTGATTTTTTTCCGTGATGTTTATATCCATCGTAACAACAAGAATCATAATGGTCAGTGGAACAATAGCTTACATGTCGCCATTGTGCTCTGCAAAGCCAAAATATAGTATTTGGTCATTGTAAAGCTAGCAAATACCGCCTTTCGGCCTTACACGGCAGTTTCGTTATCATGGATTACAAAACCTATTGAGAGAGGAGGATAACTGTGTTGATTTTCAAACAAACGCATGCAGTGGCAATCTGTTATAATGATAGTCAGTGGTAGCCTGTGATTCAGTAAAGAGTTGAAAAAAATATTTGTTTAGTTTCTGTCTTAGAATCGTACTGAATTGTTTTGTTTTTGTGTTTTTCGTCTTTTCCCAGCGATGTTGAGCAATGAACCATGTGAATAAAACATTATATTGTCCACTAAAATCAGCGTAAACAGTTGCTCTTTATACTCATTTACGTGCCTCATCCATGTATTTTTATACCAGACAAAATATTAAACCTTTTGTCCAATGTTAAGATCATTTTAATATTGTTGATTACGGTTGATGATACATGTATTTATAATTTCATCCATTAATGTTCAGGCTAATTCCTGCTATGTGACCCCTTTTATTATGTCGGTGAGTGAATAAGTAGCCTGAGTATAAATGATTGTTGAATAACTATGACAACCAGGAAACGTCGACCCAATGTCGGCCTCGAACCTTTTCACAGCTAAGAATGTAGAGCTCCTCGGGCTTTATCCTATACATATAGGCCTACCATGATAATTGGTCTGTACATGGTCAACAATAACTCGCCATTCCTGGCTTAGAATGTGGTGGTCGGACAAAGAAAATAATGTAGTGGTGTGTTTTAATGAGAGGGGATGACTGTGTCTATTTTCAAACAAACGCATGCAGTGGCAATTTGTTCTGATGGCAGTCAATGGTAACCATGGTAACCTGTGATTCCGTAAACGAGGCTGTCTATAGAAAAATGACACTACTAATAAACTACACTTTCAACTAAGCTGTTGTGTATCTTGTACATTTATGAATTTTATTTTAAAAAATTATAAATAAAAACAAATTACGCTGTGAGGGTCATCATTTATTCAACTTGAATATGATCATGATATATAGATATATACAAAGGAGATTATACAACAGTTGAAAGTTTGTTCAGTTTCTGTCCGGGAATCGTAATAAATTATTTTGTTTATATGTGTTTTGTTCTTTTTCCAGCGATGTTGAATGATGAACCCTGCGAACAAAACATTAAATGGTCAATTCAAATCAGCGTAAAATGTTTCTCTTCATATTTATTTACGTGCCTTATCCATGTATTTTTATACAAGACAACATGAAGGTCAAAATATATAGACACACTGTCTTATTTTTAAATGATTTTAATATAGTTGGATATAGTTGATGATATTTATAATTGTATCCACCCAATTCTGGTTTGACGTTAAACCACCGTCTGCGACACTGGCCCAATATCAAAACAACAATGGGATAACATATCGTGCTTGGTGAGAGGTTTACTCAATATAAATATTAATCCGCACCGCATTTTTGCGTAATTAAGCAGCCCTCGCCGGAGTCTCACCCCAGCAAACACAAGACCTTCACCCAACGTTGGTTCAATGTTGGGCCAGTGCTAAGCACGACCACGCTATATGAGTAATTTTCACCCACTTGAAGTTGTGTGTCGCGGTCGCGACACACGACTTCAAGTGGGTGAAAATTTAAAGAAGATAACTCAGCGTGCAAAGGGTTAAATTATGACTCGGCGGCTAAAGGGTTAGAATACCAAGTCTAGCTTACAATCACGTAAGTGATTCATATCATGAATTGTTGTGAAAGCAATTTGTGATTTGATCATCTGGGTTTTCAACCGGACAAAAAACAATAATAATTATAAATAATTTAGACACTAACCTTAGTAGCCTTGCTGTTTTGGCATGCTTAGGCCTAGCGACGATTGTCTTCGTCTTCGTGATTACTGCCTGCAAAATAAGATATGCAAACGGTGTTCATTTGAGTGCGATATTGGAAAATACAACACTTGTCCCATGAATAAGGTGTGAGCCTTTAGGCGAACACTTTATTCGTGGAACATGTGCTGTATTTTCCCATATCACACGAAAAATGAACAATGTTTGTATTTTCTCACACGATGAGGTCACACATAACATAACTGCCGTACATTTCAGTTCAAACTACAGCTAGAGTGCGATATGGACTCATACCGATATACGTCGCATAGTGAAAACCACTGCGCAGAGTGTGAGAAAGGTGAACAATTCATCCAGTTGAACGTTTGTTATCAGTAAAAAGATTAACCCTTTGCCTGCTAATCACGACAATAGTTTTTAATCTGTTTTCTTCAGCCGATTAAATCACTGTCCTCGGAATTACCAAAAAAAAACATGTGTTTTTTTTTCTGCCCAGCGCGCGCATTAGATTGTTGCCGATTTCCAAAAAAACAGTCAATTTCGGGAAAGAGAAAAAAAAACATTCCGAAAAAAAACAAGTTCATTTCAAGAGATAAAAAATATTTTTCCAGCTATGTCTTGTTTTTTCCGTCGCTCTCATTAACTTTTTTTCAAATAGGTCAAAAGTTTTTTTTATTTTGTCGCCCTCATTAATTTTTCCAAAAATAAGTTTAAAAAAAATTTTCTTAATGTTTTTTTCGCCCTCCCTCTTTAGATTGTAGATTTTTTCTGATCTAAAAAAGATAAATTAAACAAAGTGGCCTTACTGCTGCGTTTGAATCTTCCAGCTGCAGCTCCACCATCAGCTTTCTTCATAAGGACTCCTTCGTCATCTCTCTCAATAGATTCTGACAACAAAGACAGATTTGCGGAAATGAATACAGTTATTAAATGCACTAATTCAACAAACACAAAACGTCTATCCAATGCTGGCTTAATGCTGGGCCTGCGTGGCAGACGGTGGACCAATGTTAATCCAGCATTATGTAAATGCCTTGTGTTTGCTGGGAAGATGAATAATTTTATCTGCAATATCGTAAAAAATCATTAACCCATAACCGCCAAATTAGCTAATTTGAATTTTCACCAACGTGATATAAATATTAGTATTCCAGTTTTAAATGCAAACTAGAAGCAAACACTTCTGTAGCTCCAACTTCGCTAAAACAAAACTTCAAACTGAACGTTTCAGATTGTGCCCACTCGAAAGCATGAAGACTTCCTACATCACTCTTTAGGGATACATTCCTTGATGTATCTAAGACACGTTTTCGTGTAATCAGTATAGGATAAAGCCCGAGGAGCTCTACATTCTTAGCTGTGGAAAAGGCCGAGGCCGAAGGCCGGGGCCTTTTCCACAGCTAAGAATGTAGAGCTTCGAGGGTATTAACTGACTTAAAACACATCCGACCATAATGAGGATCCTCATAATCAACAGCTCGGTCACACCTGACTGATTATAGCACCATAGTCTCACCATGATAATTGGTCTGTACTTGATCAACAATAACTCTAATAACAATAACAATAATATTTCCGGCTTAGAATGTAGTGGTCGGACAAATAAAATAATGTAGTGGTGTGTTTTAAGGTCTATAAAAGTTGTATTAGAACCACCAACACACCAACTACCACACCGCATACTCAGCTCATTTGTTTCAATGTCATTAAAAAGTATATAATATGTTTGACTATAGGCTACTTACTTGAATCAGAATTTTTGAAGTTGAGCTTCTATGTTGACAAGAAGAGCTGCAGCGCATAACACCAGCAAGGCGATTCTCAATGTTGCAGCCATTTTCAAGGCAAGATGCAGTATTGGAGAATGTTTCAAGCTCAGGCAGTTATGTTGGTGTTAATTATAGAAATCGTTTCCTTATAAACTATCAAATCGCTCGGTGCAAATCAATTTTCCGTGTGACTGCTTGAAATAATAATATCAGTGATTTAAATTCTGTTCAAAACAGATTATAATGATATTACCAGAGAAATGATATCGCACTTATTGCACGATGTGCTTATCACGCACACTTTTATTGATCTCATCAGGCTGTTCACCCAGTGTAGTTTTAATGTTGGCCCAGCATCGTAGACGATGGACCAACATTACATCGACATTAAGTCGATGTAACTATTTTGCTTGGAATATTATGATGACCCTTTAGGCACCATGTATGCATGCGACTTACCAGCAAAGTATCATTTTTAACTCTTTAAGTGCTTCATTACTACTTAACATTTTACTTTCATTTGAAGTTGGCATTGCTCACGCAATTGCCAACTTCAAATGAAAGGAAAATACCTCCTCACTTAAAAATTAAACCTGCTAAATTTCACAATGGGGGCTTTACTCAAGATTTATACATGCATATTTGATCAATTTCTGTCAAATTTTAGTTGTGGAAAAACAGTATGAATGCGCTTAAAAGCGTCGCCCGCACTCAAAGGGTTAACAACATTCGTAGCATTCACACCTGCGTGCGGTCGACCCCGATGGCTCATTCGGTCAGAAAACATAATTTTACTTTGCAGAAGCTGCACATTTGATAGAGTAGATTTATAAGCTGCTGCAATGATTCGAATACTGACCCTCTCGACCAATCAGAAGCCTACGATATATCGTAACTTGTACGAGAATACGGCCCCAGGATATATACAAGATAGTATTATATGGTCACGTGGTATTATCAATAGTTCTGAATTGTAAAGAACCATGACTAATGATCAAAATCAACTGAAGCTGTATAATCTCCTCCTGCAGAATTGAATAAATATACTGAAGCCAACGTAGAGTTGGAATTGACTAATATATTTTCTTGTATTTTCTGAGCACTTCCTAAGGTCAATTCATATCTTCAGCTGCTTTCTGTGCGACAATAGGTTCAGCAAATTTAATATATGTACTATAACGTCTGATTACTAGACCGGTTTTAGATTAATAAAATTTCTTCCATATGTAATAATTCATCATTTATCAGTCTTCTACTGTAAATTATAGCAAATACATTTTGTAATGATTTGAATTATTACTATTATTATTTAATATTATTTTTAAATGCATTTATTCACCTTATTTCAAGTGAGGCTTCTATTATTTATAGAAACGTGTTTAAGGTAAAATACAATGTGAACGGTTTTATAAAGTAATAAATTAATTAATTTGCGCCTCTGAGCTCGGAACGCATAGTACTTAGGCGCATTAGAAGTTTCTCATTTTATATTTTATATATGAATAAAAATCACCAAGCAATAGTCGCTCATCAAATAAAGTATTACGAACTTTGAAAAGAACAACAAAATAGCCATATTTAAACTAAATTTGTGGGAGCGGAGAAAAATAGACCTTGGTGGTCTTATATGGTGAAAAGACGTGGACAATTTAAATTAATAGATGTACAAAAATGAGAAGTCAGTCAAGAAAACCAGGAACAACCTTTGACAAAAACAACAGCTACGTATGTCTATCCTAATATATGTGTGTGAGGGTCCAGCGATGGGGATGAGTAACTCGACTACGGTCAGTGGATTGGGTATAGCGAATGGTTGATTATCATTAAATATCGATCATGAACGACATATGAGCTGATCCATGAATACATTTAAAATAAAATAAAGTGGACTGAACACGATAATGCATTATGTCTTCCAGGAATTGTGTTTTTTTGTTACCCAAAAATTGTAGCTATTGTTTCAAAATTTGACCAATATATCCAGATTTTCCAAATATTGCGCAAAAGAGTTAATGTTTTTATTTGAGCTTTACTTCTATTCTCTTTTAGTTTTAATTTAGAAGTATTTTAAATAATTATGGGTAACAAACAAATAATTTAGCCATTTTAAGGTACCCTCACAAAAATGCCCATAAAAATAGATTCGAATTTTTCTGGCTTGGGATTTTTTTTTGTCATTGTAGATATGTTCAAAAAACAAAAAAAGCAAAAAAGGTTCTGTTGCAATTTGTTCCTATGTTCACTACTTTTTGGTTTAAATGCCCTGGACTATCAGTCTTAATCGCAATGATTGGCTACGACTTGATAACTTGTTAATAGTCGAGACAAAAGTTTGACTTACGTCGGTTGGAAAAACTTAAATTCGCTTTCTCAAATATTGTTTATCTACATTCACACATCTGCCCGCATTATCGTTATTATCCCTTTTCCTTGAATACAATATTTATTCACTGGTGGGGCACTGAGATGGTTGTTAGTGGTAGTGCTCTTTGCACTTCTTTTTAATATATGTAATGTACGAAATACAAAATGTGAAAAATTCAAAATTATGCAAGAGGAAAAGTTGAGGGCTTAAGACATTTCCCTGCATGACACAATAGCGCTTTTAATAGGCTTGCCAATGTTGCGATTGCATTTAGCTCGACTGTTAGATTTATGGAACATATCTGTGATTATATTTTGTTATTTCTCGCATCTTAGTTTGAATAGTCGAAAGCTTTGGTTAAATCTATATAGCACACATACAGAGGTTTTTTACATGGTATATAATAACCACACACAGGATAAAGATAACAACAAAGCGTACACACTTTAATTAAAACCTATATATATCTATGTAAATATTGGACTACATGTACCTATGAAAAGTCATTTTTTTACCGTGATGTTTTGTTTTGAAGATCACAGAAAAAAAGTTGTTCAAGGTCACTGATAGCTAGAATGACATAATCATAACAGAAATGGATCTGGTACCATAAAGTTAGTCAGAAACGACATACTACATGTACATGTTGCACCACCAGTAAAAATTGTATTTCACTAAGACCTCTGACCCAATGCTGAATGTCTACGACGCTGGGCCAACATTAGCCCAGCGTTGAGTCAACGGCTGGTGATCATTTATTGATCATCGTGTGGTGTTTGAAAGTCATAGAAACCTGCCCAGCAAACACGAAAAGTTCATCCAATGTTGGTACAATGTTGGGCCAGCGTCAAGGACGCTGAGCCAACATTGTACCACTATTGGCTGAACATTTTGTGTTTGCTTAGATATTATTTTAAGTTCAGAAATAAGTTCCACATAAAAAAGTAGTCAGAAATGACATATTGCACTTGATTATCGGATTATTAGTTAAAAAAAAATTTTTGAAATGGTCCCTATCGGTCATCTAGTATTTTTGCCGTTTATGCCAAACGTGAGACAGTATTCATTAAGACTTTTTATAGAGCGCTAGATGGCTATTTGTGGATACTTTTCTTTGAGCACTGACACCCAGATTTTTACATCAAACCCTAAATTGACTAGTTTGGAAGCCTAATTAAACACCGCTAAAACCTCAAGACACAATCATGTTGTGGTTTATCATGTTTATATGGAAATTGACGAACATAAGCTAACATTAACATACATGCATATCAAATAAATACAGAATATACATCACGTGTACATGTAGGAGAGATTCACAAATTATAATAAACGACAGTATGCATCCCACTTCAACCCATATCCTGTTGATCACGGCTTTTGTAGTTTTTAATTTCTTTTTTTAGTCGATCAAATCACTGATATTGGGAACAAAATGTACGTTTAAACAGAAAGATTTGCAAAGGATAGATATCAAATCAAGCGAAATGAGTAATTTCCACCCACTTGAAGTTGTGGGTCGCGGTAGCGAGACACAACTCCGGGTGGGTGAAAATTTAAATAAATTGACGTAGCGGGATCAGGGTTAAGAACCCGAGATAAAATAACCACTTATTATTAGTGTATATAGAAGCTAACAGGACACTTTGGAAAGACGTCGAAATTTAATTAAAACTTATAGATGGAATCCTTAGAGGATGCTCCGGAAATAAATAGTGCCGCAAAATGTAAAACGAAGATTTAAGATCTATTTTAGCCATGATTTTCATTTTGAATCAAACATTGACTCTGTCGGGCGACGTTACCCAGCGTTAATGCAATGCTTAGTCCCGGCAAAAGAACCCGACGTAGCCCCAGGCATAACCCCTGACAATACCTATGTAACTCCCCTTCAAAAGCCCCTATATACTAAACGTGAGGTGTTGAAGCGGCCTTGAATTTTCAATGGCATTAAGTACACGCGATCTCACATGCAGGCCGGGGCTCTGCATTATTACATAGAATTTACCGCTACCAAGCAAACACGAGACATTGCCCCAGTGTTGTTTCAATGATGGGACAGCGTCGCAGACGCTGCCCCACCATTGAAACAGCACCGGGTCAATGTCTCGCGTTTACTGGGTAGTTGAAGAGCGGTCTTTCAGAGGCGTATTTTCCGGCGCGCCTGAGATGAATGCCCCCTGAAGAGGATTTGAAGCAGAAGGGTGTCGAGGCGTGTTCAGACGCCAGAGTAAACAGGTTTGTGTTTGGTTTACCTAACATTGGATAACACCCCATCACACCACCCCTTTAACACAGTCCATTAAACACGGCCCAGAATGTATACAAGTGTCACTCATGGCTAGAGAGCGGGGGGGGCAGTGGCACAAAGCCATGATCTGATCCCACTAATAGGATACAAGCATTTTCACACTTTCAGCACAACACTGATTTCAGTTACCGATACGTTGTTTAGCTGTTTAGTTTGTGACATTTTATTTCCAGGTGCGGGAAGATATTAATGTTTGCGAAAGAGGCCATATAGTGTGTAAATATGTAAATTACACAAGCAAGCATATAAATACATTTTGCAGCATATATTATTAGGCATATAGCTTATTTCAATATAGTATCTATCCTGGATATTACGTAAGGGGGTTGAGTGTTTAGAGGGTTGTAAAATTGATATGTGCATATTATCTGAAATATTTTTTCATAAACCATAGAAACCAAAGGGTTTTTCCAATTTGAAATCATCATTAATGTCTTAGTTCTTTGCGCTTCATTTGAATACTTATGTTTTGGGTCTACTGTCATTATATATATTTTTTATTTCTTCCAGTGCGGGGGTCGACTTTAATGTCGGTCCCGCGCTGAAAGGGTTAATCCCTTCAAAAAATCAAATCCACATACACTAAAACCATTGACACTGTGAGAAAACTTGATAAAAACATTTAACCCTTTGAACCCTCACGATGCATTAAAGCATCATTTTACATCCCTGAAAACAGACTTAATTTTCCTACATCCAAGGGTTTTAGAACGGAAGTTTCTATGAAACAGGTTTACCAATACATGATAATTTTCTTTAACTTTAAAACCGTATCAAATTATTTTCATCCACTGCAAGTCGAGAATTGCGACAGCAATTCGCGGCTTGTAGTGGATGAAGATGACAATGGTAAATTCAGGCCTCATAGGGTTAAAAATAGCCAACGCCAACCATTAAAAAGTACTTGATTGGTATTATAGGATGTAAATATTTACAGTTTTAATTTCGTCCTCTTGGATATGAAAGGGTGTATTTGCCACTTTGTAAAGTGGCAGATACACCCTTTCATATCCAAGGAGACGACATGTATAAGGAGTAAATTCCCATCATAGTGCTCATGACACAATTATCTGGAGCGCATGTTTTTCGTCGATTTCTCCGTCAATTCTGAACCGATTTCCTTGAAATTTCGCACAGGACATTTTCAAGTCCTAACATCGGTAAAAACTCCGAGCAATTATAGTCAATATTTCAAAAGTTAGATCATTTGACATGTAATAAAATCCCAGAATTAGCGTAATGGGTTTATAGAGGGACGTGATATTTTCAATCTACTACATGTCAAATGGTCTAACTTTTGCAATTTTGCATATAACTTTATGAAATTTTCACCGATGTATTATTTACTTGAACGTGCATCCACTAACATATGTTTACAAGTCTATATGAATATAATGGTTACACCACAGGGTATCTTTCCACAACAGTATGGTGACAGTAAAAGGTGTGTTTATGTTTATTATTATTTCGACTATGGGATAGTTTAAAGAAATCGGAAATATCAGATTGACATAATACCATTTACATCATTGTAATGGTAAATTATTGCATTCCACTATACTAATTTGAATTGAATTTGGTAAGATAATGCAAATTCTAATGCGTGGCGGTGTTTAGTTGACAATTTAAAATATACTGTCTATGTACATGTACAAGAGTTAGTTTTGTAAAACACATTTTTTTATGTAATAGTGTACATAACAAATACAAATGAAGGTGTTCTTGTATAAATATTATGCCTTAATAGTGCACAGTATTACGGCTAGAAAAGCTTGATGTCATACGAAAATTATATTTACTAGCGACAGTGATTTTGCCTTACAAATTAATTTCCATGTTGAGCAAACTAGAGGGGAATGACCGAGTGAATGTATATTATAGAGTCTAGACAATTTAGCCCTATGTTGAACCTAGAATAAGTTGCAACATGATTTGTCTCTATTTTATATTGTGGACATATTATCGCTATACGTTTTATCCAAAATTAGTAACTATGCCCACGGGAAATTAGGTAATTCACATATTTATTATGCAACTGTCGTAAAAATGTCAAACATCTATACCTGATAAACTGCTTATATGTACCAATAAAGTGACTTTTATATTTTATGATTGTAAACTCAGTGATGTGATTATATATGTTGGATAGTATTTATGACGATTGAGTGATATAACAACATCGATATGACGTTATATCATACCCGGCAGTTTAATTAAAAAAAAAATATTTGAATCGTAAAGTAATCAAATGAATTATTGTTTATGTTAGGCTCTACTAAATGTTTAGGCGACCATGTGTCTTAAATAATTAACCTAATTCCACCGTAAATAATACTGACAGTTTCAAAAACATACCAACATAAGATTTTTTTTCCAGAACAGAACTACGGATTTATCTCCGACTCTACATATTATTAATAAGTTAACTTCTTACTGGAAAATCAAACAATCTAGATATTGCCTCCCAGAATAATCTGGCTTATTATGTGTACAAATGCACCGTCATTTCCGATCCAGTGTTTTAAATGACAGTTTATCCAGATAATAATATTTTAGCCTCTCATATCAAGAAGTCCTATAACGTACAGAAAAATATTTCAAGGGTGATACGGTTTAGTGGATCCTCACTTCTTGTTTCAAATGTTACTAATAATAACGAACAACACTGACTGTCATCTGAGCTTTTAAGTCACTAGCCTTCTCTTTTAAACCAAAATAAATGTTCCTGATGCCAAACAAACCTCAGTTTTCGAAGGCTTTTGCTCAATAATGGCAACAATAAATCACTTCAAGCTCACACAAAGTTGAATTATATTCTGGATGGTGGTTTCTTGCTACATAATAATTATATATTAGGAAAAGCAAACGAGCAAGTCATTTTTTAATCCAGAAACATATTTGAACTGTCTCTGATACATTAAATTAATTTTAAAAAAATAATGGAAAATATTTCAATGAACATCAAATGTGTGGATGTTCAAAATCTTCCAGTGGATACATCACATAATTCTCATCGGCTGTAGTACCAGGTTTAGGGGAGGGAAGGGGTAACCGTGATGATTGAAACCTGGAAATTGAGGTTGATCTTTTCGGAGTAGAAAATGTCAACTTAAGACAATGGTTCATTTTGAAAATCATAATCCATAATGAAGGTTATCCGAGGTCAATTCAAAAGTAATTTTACAGAACTAAAATGTACAGCTGCAGGAAACATGACTTGACTGTTCTACTTCACGTAGTTGGCCTAGTGAGTGTAAAGGTGTCAGTAATTATTGTGAAACAAAATGTTCAGTTTATATATTGGATGGAAATATATTATCTCAACCTGTGTGTAGAATGACATTTTTCTATTTCTTTTAGAGAAACACAACTAAATGAAATTATGTTTATATCATTTGATTGTAATAACAATGTTACTATATTGATAAATGCATTCTACATGTCATCCTTGTTACAAATCATAATAGATGTTTCATCAGCGCTGTTGTTTCGAGTCTTATATTGGCGAGGGCCCTAGAGTAGTGGTTAGCTCAGCTGCATTTCACGCTAAAGTTCGGGGCTCGTTTCCCGGTATCGGCGGTTTGAAAGAAACCTAAATGTTTCTTCCCCATACACTCGTAAAAACTCTATTGTTGGGAGCCTCCGTGACCAAAAGGTAGCGTGCTCGTCCTCAGATCTCCTCAGAAGTTTCTCCTGGCCCAATTTAGCCTATATGTGCGCAAAAGTGGCCTAAAACCCGATCCATTTCATTTCATTTCGAGTCTTATTTGTGTAGTCTGTCATTACAAATGTTGTATTGAAATAAATTAATCGGAGATGAAGTGAAGATAGACTCCACTCAAATCTCACAATTTAGGGTCGAATTATCTTTGCTGGCTTGTTGACTTAGTCCTGATCATCATAGTGGCGTAGCCAGCATCTAAGCACATGCGTACAGCCTGGTACGGCCAAAATGGCATAGGATACATCCCAGTAAGCACAAAACATTTGTACAATGTTGGACCAACGTCGCAGACGTTGGACCGACGTTGTACAAATGTTATGCAAATGTTTCGTGTTTGCTGGGATTGCCTACAATCTAAGGAATACAGTTTATTGGGTGTTATTGTCATAAGCTAGTTGCTAGTTGCTAGTTTTTGGAATAGGCTTGTTAATAAGTGAAACACTAATATTATAAGCTTTAACGAATTTCCTAGTCGAGGTAAAAAGAACTATCAGGTATTTTGTTTTAATACCATTCACTCTAAGCTGTAAATTTTGCTGCAATTCTCACACCAAAGTGAATTAAAATTACAATAGCACATAACAAACAAAATATATGAAATTAAAGCATAAAACGTCCTATATATCTTTCTTGCTTTTGGATCCTAATAAATATTTAGCACAGTATGTTTTTTCGCCAATTACATTTAAAATACATAAGTCTCTTAAATTGAAGTTATGGGACTAGTGACCATTAACCCCCGAAGAACGATATTCGGATTTTGTACATATTTACGTCCAAAAATAAGCTTGCGACCTTCGGCTGCCCAATAAAAATATATTTAACAAATCATACTTCATGAACGGTTAAAACCGTAATTGCGAGAATGTCAAATAGTATACTTTGATTGAGAGACAAATGAAATGAATCGGGCTTTAGGCCACCTTTGTGCACATATAAGCTAAACTGGGCCAGGAGAACCTCCTGAGGATGGTGAGATGATTAAGATGACACTGTCCTCCAGACACAGGACTCGAAATTCGAGCCCTGGCGGTCTGAGGCCGAGCACGCTACCTCTCGGTCACGGAGGCTCCCCACAATACTGACTTTCACACGTGGATGGGGAAGAAACATTTTTGTTTCTTTCAAACCGCCGAGACCGGGAACCGAACCCCGAACTCTGGCGTGAAAGGCAGCGGTGCTAACCACTACCCTAGGGCCCCCGCTCCATATTGAGAGACAAATTATAAGGGTGTTAAATATTATAGTTTTGAACAATTCATCCATCTGTTACCTTTAAATTTATCCTACATGCCAAATTTTGCTGTGCACACAAAATTGTTTTGATTATGAAAACTATGCTCATGACATGCCGATATTGGATCGATCTATCAATATTATAATTTTTTAATAGTATATAATTTGACGACAACTCAAGGAGCACTATGAGGCTGGTGAATCGTGTTGGCCAAGTATCAATAAATTTCATAAAAACACGCGATCCTATTCTGGAGCTCAATTCATGATCATTCGTGCATACCACGTACTATTTCATGGTTACGCCCTTAATTATTATTATTGTTAATTTTTCCAAAAGCTAAAATTTTTAGAAACATTCTGAACGTCATGGGAAAATATATATAATGTGGTACCGGCAAAGGGATATGATTGGGAATAATACATAAATTAACTTTCTAGGACCCCCATGTTTCACCAAAACAGCTTCATGAATATCCATGTGAGGTCACAAAACATTCCCTGGTGTATTATTATTAGTCGGTGGTGCTTCTTGTGCGTAATTAATTGCGATAGTTAGCGATAGTTGGAATTTTATCTTTTTTATGGGTTATTACATAGATTATGTTGATTAGCTGTCTTTCCAATAACGGATGTAGAATAAATTTTAAAATTTTACTCAATATACCTCTGTTATTGACTTATCACTTTATGTTTTTTTCAATTACAATTTAATTCACTTTACCGTGTAAACATTAGTGCTGGAATCATTAAAACCAGATTTTTTATCATTAATTAGGGCATTGTTATGAATATCAAATCGTCATCACATCAAAAGATACAAGGACGTATTATGGCCTATTATAGTAGGTTCACTTGTTTAAAAGTATAAAAATAATTTCTATATATAATTTATGGAATAACCTACAATAAAGTTTTTTTGACACTTCGAACTATTGATTCTATGACGTGTAATCACACTAATTACATTAATTAATTTTGAATATAATGTGCAGCGATAAGTACTATGTGAACGACAAAAAATAAAAAAAACCTTGTGTTTCAATTTGTTCCAGGTTCAATGATATTTGTCCGGGACTGATACAATCATCGGCCGCGGAGTGTTCCATACGATATTTTTCGTCACTTACTATATGTTTTACCCCTATAACTCAGAAATAGTTTGTATAAACCATGGAAAATAATTTGTTTTTCAATTTTAAATCATCGTAAATATCTCAGTTAGCTCTTTCTGATTCATTCGAATACCTGTGTTCTGCATGGGTCTTTGACAATTACAAATATTTTAATTCTTTCACTGTGGTGAACGTCTTTATACGTCAGATCCTGACGTCTATAGACGTCAGAATCTCACGTATAAAGACGGTACCCGCATTGATGCATGGGTTAGGCAAAAACGAATAAGCTGAAACATTTAGGAAAACTGCCACGGCATTATTTCAACAAATAGATCGCCAGCACCTTCAGTCATTCATATCGAAGTTTTATTACCGCGTCAGATGTACTAGGCATAATCTTGTCTTAGATTCAAATATAATATTCTTAAATATATCCTATTTGTCACGTGATTCTCTCCAGCTGGTGGGACATACAATACTTTTCCAAAAATCAAAAAGGTAGTATCTACTTACTTGTGAAGTAAGTAGTTACTCTCTTTTGGCTTTTCGCTGCGGAATAGTCACAAGATCCCCTCGCGAAAAGTCGGTGAGTCCCCGTTCCGCGATAAAATAGAATGTATTCCAATGGTGTTTGATCAATCAGGAATGCCCGAAAAAATCACCCTGCGTTGTTTAATCATTGGGCCTACGTCAATCATCAAACAACGTCGGGCGATGGTATGGTTTATTATCGTTTTCCTTTTCGAGCATGGCTGGTGTTTGTTTAAGCGGACATTTTTGTAATGGGACCCTGGAGCGCCATGAGCTTTATTAAAAAGAAACAGAAAGCTAAATATGTCCTTCGATTTAGGAAGTCTTATGTGTGGTCTGCGAAGAATAACCCCTATTTCACACACCATGTACCCCATTCAACACTGCCATCTGCAGGTGACACGTTTGTGAGCTGTGGGAAAACCGACCCGTAAATATGTTTTATTCGAAATAACCGATTATTTCGTTAACCGTGCTTCACTCACTTGTGAGAAAAAAATGAAATTGATTGATAAATATAGACAGACAAACAAGAATAATCTGCACAAAATTAATCCATTTGTGTCAATTTTGCAACCCGAAGATGAAAATCTATTCGAATTTAGCACCTTGAGGACGGTAGGGAATTAGCTGATACTGTTATGCAATATAATATTTGACAGTTTTGTATTCCTACTTCTGTCTAATTGAAAATACACTTCAGCAAAAAAAATTATGGTAAAAATTATAAAGATAACTGTTAGTGTACCAGTTCCACGAGGGCAATAAAACAATAAAGATCAATTATATCTTATTGGACACGACCTTAGTCAAAATTGTAGCATATTGCAAGAAAATAAGCAGGTTACATTTAGAATACTTTTTTGATTTAAAATACGTTTTTGGTAGATTAGATTGTTACACAATCCGCACCTAAAATACCTACACATTACATGTATATAGTCTATATGAATATTGTCATAATGGGTCCTAGCATGAACATCCATCAACCCTTAAAGCGCTGAATTTTCTTATGAAAACCTTGAAGACCAAAGGGTTTTTTTCAATTTGAAATTATCATAGATGTCTTAGTTAGCTCTTTCCGATTCATTTGAATACCTATGTTATAGTCGTCATAATCTGACGTCTCCAGACGTCAGATTCTGACGACTAAAGTCGATCCCCGCGCTGTAAGAGTCAATTCTCTAAGCACAGATCGAGTAATTGATATATGGTCGCAGCTTGAAGTGAACTTATCATAGTAAGTTAATGGTCTGAGCACGAAGTAGCTGTTAAGTCTGATAATGGATCGACAAGTACAGGGCTGGGAGTTAGATTTTTTCCTCTTAAAGCCATTCGGGCTGGTAACAAAATATTTCTACCTGCCCGCGAACAAATTCACCTGCTCATAATTTTATTATTACGCCTTTAAGGCTTATTCCAATATCTTTTTAGTTGTTTTTTATTGTGAAATGGAAAAAAAACACTCTAGATTGTTGTATTCTAGATGCTACTGCACATTTCCAATGCAACAAATTTGATCCAATGAGCGAGAGAACAAAATATTATATTCGACTGTTAAAATTCTACCTGCCATTTGGGCAGGTTACAGGTCATATTTACCGGCCCGCAGCTAAAATCACCAGCCATTGGCTGGCGGGCCGGTGCTAATTTCCACCCCTGCAAGTACCTCCATAGTGCAACCGTGGATCTACTAGTAACCCTATGGTATAACCATGGATCTAAAATTAATTATAGGGTGTAGCCATGGATCTATGAGTAACCCTATGGTGTAACCATGATCTAATTTTAACCCTATGGTGTAACCATGGATTTTAAAGTGATCATATGGTGTAACCATGTATCTACTAGTAACTCCATGGTGTAACCATGCATCTACTAGTAGCTCTATGGTGTAACCATAGATTTTAAAGTAATCATATGGTGTAACCATGTATCTACTTGTAACTCCATGGTGTAACCATGCATCTACTAGTAGCTCTATGATGTAACCATAGATTTTAAAGTAATCATATGGTGTAACCATGTATCTACTTGTAGCTCTATGGTGTAACCATGCATCTACTAGTAGCTATATGGTGTAACCATAGATTTTAAAGTAATCATATGGTGTAACCATGTATCTACTTGTAACTCCATGGTGTAACCATGCATCTACTAGTAGCTCTATGGTGTAACCATAGATTTTAAACTAATCATATGGTGTAACCATGTATCTACTTGTAACTCCATGGTGTAACCATGCATCTACTAGTAGCTCTATGGTGTAACCAGAGATTTTAAAGTAACCATATGGTGTAACCATGTATCTACTAGTAGCTCTATGGTGTAACCATAGATTTAAAGTGATCATATGGTGTAGCCATGCATCTACTAGTAGCTCTATGGTGTAACCAGAGATTGTAAAGTAATCATATGGTGTAACCATGTATCTACTTGTAACTCCATGGTGTAACCATGCATCTACTAGTAACTCTATGGTGTAACCATGAATTTAAAAGTAATCATATGGTGTAACCATGTATCTACTTGTAACTCCATGGTGTAACCATGTATCTACTAGTAGCTCTATGGTGTAACCATAGATTTAAAGTGATCATATGGTGTAGCCATGCATCTACTAGTAGCTCTATGGTGTAACCAGAGATTTTAAAGTAATCATATGGTGTAACCATGTATCTACTTGTAACTCCATGGTGTAACCATGCATCTACTAGTAACTCTATGGTGTAACCATGAATTTAAAAGTAATCATATGGTGTAACCATGTATCTACTTGTAACTCCATGGTGTAACCATGCATCTACTAGTAGCTCTTGGGTGTAACCATAGATTTAAAGTGATCATATGGTGTAACCATGCATCTACTAGTAGCTCTATGGTGTAACCATAGATTTAAAGTGATCATATGGTGTAACCATGCATCTACTAGTAGCTCTATAGTGTAACCATAGATTTTAAAGTGATCATATGGTGTAACCATGTATCTACTTGTAACTCCATGGTGTAACCATGCATCTACTAGTAGCTCTATGGTGTAACCATAGATTTAAAAGTAATCATATGGTGTAAACATGTATCTACTAGTAACTCCATGGTGTAACCATGGATTTTAAAGTAATCATATGGTGTAACCATGTATCTACTTGTAACTCAATGGTGTAACCATGCATCTACTAGTAGCTCTATCGTGTAATCATGGGTCTACTGGTAACTCTATGGTGCAGCGATATATGGATCTACTAGTAATTCTATGGTGTAACCATGGATTTACTAGTAACGCTATGGTGTACCGTGGGTCTATTAGTAATTCTATGGTGTAACCATGGATCTAAAAGTAATCATATGATGTAACCGTGTGTCTACTAGTAACTCTATGGGTAACCATGGGTCTATCAGCAATAATACAGGGTAACCATGAATCTAATAGTAATCCTATGGTGTAACCTTGGATCGAATAGTAACCCAATAGTGTAACCATGGATCTATCAGTGACCATATAGTGTGACCAAGGATCTACTAATAACACTTTGTTGTGATAATTTATCTACTACACTTTGTATCTATTAGTAACTCTATGGTGTAACCAAGGATCTATTAGTAGCTCTAAGTCGAATCATGGGTCCACTGGTAACTCTCTGGCACTAAGTGTACCATACATGTTTACTAAGACAAGAGCACAAATTCCTCTACAAAATGTACTACTGATCCTATGACACAGCGTGGATCTATTCTGTTTTATAGTAACTCTATGGTCTAAGTATGACCGGAGTTAATATCGGATGATCCGTGCAATCAACTCACAAGGCTAAACCAATAACTATTGGCTCTGAGTAATAATAATGATAAATGGTGATTTATTTGCTTTCAATAATAATATAATGAGAGATCATGAGTAGGCTAGGATTAGTAGGATTAGTAGGCTGTATCACAGCTCATAAACGATTGTATTTAGCCGCAAAACAGACTCAGGCAATCACAGGTGTTGGTCCAACATTGTACAAATGTTAATACAAATATTTTGTGTTTACTGGGGACAGAACAGAAACAAATAAAAAAGCGATATTCAACCTGTATTTGCCTGTAATTTCCCATGCAAAACGTGTGCGAACGCGAAAAAAATGGTCTAGAACTTTCGCGTTCCCCATCGCGCTCGCCTCAGCGCTGGTGTGTTTCAGAAATAGTAAAATAGTGTATTTTATATTTTTCGCGCGCGAAGTCGCGTTTGAGTTGGTTTGTTTTCCGCTTTATCAGTAAAATTGTGCGCAAATGGAGTAGTGTCGGTGTATCGCTATAACCATTATTTATTATGGGATTCTGAGATAGGGAGGATAGCCTTACCTTGACAGACTAGTACTACCAAACAAAGCCACAAGGCAGTAACTGATTTCTGCTCTCTGTAAAAGCAAGGATTCTCAATTGAGATCCCTTGGTAAAGTAAGCAGCTGCTGCCTTTTGGGTTTGCACGACAGTCCAGATGAATAATAACGATTGCTTGTTTGGGCGTTGATGGTAACGCCACCTAGTGAATTTGACTGCAGTGACTTGACACGGATCAGTCAATATCATCTTAGACATTTATGATGATTTTGAATTGAAAAAAAAACAATGTTACTTTGGTTTATATAAAAACATTTCAGCGCTTCAAGGGTTAACCCTTAAAGCGCTGAATTAACTCGTAAAACACATCGCAACCGAAGGGGTTTTTTCAGTTTGAAATCATCATAAATGTCACAGTTATCTCTTTCCGCTTCATTTGAATACCTGTGTCATGGGTCTATCTACGGCCATAATAAATAATTTTATGTTGATTCTTACAGTGCGGGGATCGTCAGAATCTGACGTCTACAGACGTCAGATTCTGACGACTAAAGTCGATCCCCGCACTGTGAGGTTTAAGTCACAGTTATCTGCTAATTAATGTAACTGCTTTCCTTCAAGTAACCAGTTACTGTGTTTTGGCTCATGGTCACCAGTAAAAAAGGACCAGTGAACTCTGAATTAAGTCCTGCCATTTGACAAAAAATCCCTTTGCGAAGTGGATTACGTCACTGTTATTCCACCGTGCTAAGCCAAAAGGGAGCATCTGCTTCCTTTTCTTGTAATCAGTTACCGCCTTTTGATTTGCGGAACAGTATTCATTTTTTTATATTTCGGCTGTGCTTAAGAAAATATCATCACTTGAACAGACTTGACTATGATTATATGTATAATTTATGGTGATCTTTACCCCAGTGTTCACGAACGACATGAAGAATAATACGCAGTTAGATGCATACGAGTGGTACCAGCAATCGCGAAACATTTGTATAACATTTGAACAATGTTGGACCAACGGCGAAGACGTTGGGCCGACGTTGTACAAATGTTGTACAAATGGTTTGTGTAATCTTGAAAACAGTTTTTTTATAATGAATCCATTACGACACTCAAGATTACACCGATGTTATTGTATAACTCTATAAACTTATATGAAAATGCAACATAATACCACCTAGACCACGACATTAACATATATATGATAAAAGCTTCTGATAATAGTGATTTGAATGTAATAAAATGACTATTACTGATAATACAAGTACAAAGAATGATCTATGTGGTGTAATGTATATAAATAATTATTGAAACTTTCAATTAAAACATGAAAACAACATAAGATGAGATGCCCCTTTTTATAATTAGGACAACTCAGGAAAACAGCCGGTGTTATACACGTACGTGAATAGAACATTGATTTACTTAGAATTGAATTGCGTGATGTAATTATGTTTGCAGAAATATTTGTGTATAAACCATGGCGGAGAAAGTATTTTTTTCAATTTTAAATCATCATAAATATCTTAGTCCTTTCTCCTTCATTTGAATACATATGTTATGGGTCTATGGCCATTATAATTGTTTAATT
Organism: Flabesymbios commensalis; assembly: GCA_964017125.1. NCBI lineage: Eukaryota > Metazoa > Annelida > Polychaeta > Terebellida > Flabelligeridae > Flabesymbios > Flabesymbios commensalis. Next base: position 16,274,292 of record OZ024913.1, read on the forward strand.
CTTTCAGTGCGGGGATCGTCTTTATATGTCACAATCTGTAGACGGCAGATTCTGACGTGTAAAGAAGATCCCCGCGCTGAAAAAAATAGGTCACATCAAACGAAGGGGAAACGTGGATCAGAAAGAAGATTATTTGTTTGATCTGATTCTTGTTTTTTTTAGTCGACGTCCTGTTCTTATTCTAAGGAATCACTGTGCGGACATAATAACAGCAGACGTCAGAATAGCCGTGCAAAGTCAAAAGGCAGTAACTGTTCAATTTTCAAGTGAGCAGGTACTGCATTTTGGCTTTTCAAAGCAGAGAAGGCGACACGCAGGGAGCTGTCAGTTTCTATTCTGACTGCGGACAGGTAAGCGTGGTTAGCATACGGTATGCTCCCTGCGATCACAGAAAACGCGAGGGTTTGAACCAATGTTGTACTAATGTTGGGCCAGCGTCGTAGACAGTGTCCCAACATTAATACAACATTGGGTGGATATCTCGGCATGCTCCCTGCGGTTGGTCCTTATCAGAGCTGAAAAGTACTACAATTACCTTGTCAGGTATTAACCCTTACAGCGCGGGGATCGACTTTAGACGTCATAATCTGACATCTGTAGACGTCAGATTCTGACGTCTAAAGTCGATCCCCTCGCTGTAGGAGAAACAATATTTATAATGGCCGTAGACCCAGAACCAGATGTTCAAATGATGCGGAAAGAGCTAACTAAGACATTTATGATGATTTCAAATATTAAAAAATCCTTTGGTTTGTATAAAAGTTTATCAGCAGTTTGAGGGTTAAGGGCAGATGGGAGAGAACCCCCCCCCCTTCTTACGCGATGTAGCCATCACAGTCATGGCTGCCATCTTCACCCGGGTAGACAGGGCGTTTGACCAGAGGTGATATCTTCGAGCTCATACCAAGGAGACTGTAGGCCCTATACAATTTAGCCGACGCCTAGCATGAAATACCTACGTGTCGGGTTTGATGGTTGACATGTAACTATCTTGCCTTATCCAATTTAAATTAAACCAATGAATAATTATTATTAGAGTAAATAATTCATCCTTCCATATTGCAATGAAAATCATGGAATGTTTATATTAGATTTTTTGGCCGTTAATTATATTTTTTTTCTGATATGTTATTTCATGACAAACACATTCATCGTACCAGTAAGTGATGCTCAAATATAAACAGTGATAAAGTCAACAGCTTCCATCAATTATGTGGTATATTGATGCTCGTTCAATTTGGCTTCAAATGTATTTTTGTAGGATAACTAATAGGCCGCTTAGCAGTCTGTTTATAATATCCAAATATTTGATTTGGTTTTTGAAATTGTTAGTTCAAACTTTTAAATCTAAACTTAAAAAAGAAAGCCCAATATACGAATCCCATCAAATAAGTATACAGCTGCGATAAGTTGTATTTTTTGTTGCAAATTTTTTTTTTTAATTGCAATGTACTGGGATACAGATTAGATTCTCGCAAGGATGGTTTGCACATTCAGTACGTATATCCGAAGTTAGCTTAACCCTATACAGCGCCACGTTATATAATTTAATTATAATAATTATAATGATTTAATTATGTTCCGAAATGGGAATATATAATAGTCATTCGCGTATACTTGTGCGAGTGAAACAGTCGTTTACAATGGGTTTCTGCATTGCGGAGTGGCGCGGGCTTTATTGTTATGGCAGTCACTGAAGCTTATGTAAATATGTAAATACGATACTTTAAGCACAGGGAAATGACACTTGGACTATACAGGTGGGCGATAGGCTTAAACTCTTCAATTATACTTCAGGGTCTAAAGCAAAAAAACAGGGTTTTCACACATTTCAGCGGATTTACCTCGCACTCCACCGACATTTACGGTAATTTTAATTAATTAAAATATTTATGTATCATGATTGACTTTGTGCAAGCCTATGGTAACCACAGGAACATTCTGTACGATTTCTGGCATTAGCCACGTGGAATAAATATGAATTATAAGCGGAGAACAAAGGGTGGCTTTTGGCCAGAAGGAGTCACAAAGTCAGCTTGATTAGGTTGTCAGATTCCTGAAGTGTCGTTTAGCCTTTGTCACCAGCAAAGCCAAAAGGCAGTAGCTGCTCACTTGAAAAGTAAGCAGTTACTGCCCTTCAGCTTTGCACGGCAGTTTTGTACCGAGTCGATGTTACACGCATTCTTTTGTTCCGCCACTGCATGATACCATGTCGACTCAGCAGAATTTCCATATTTTTCTTTCATTTGTAGCTGGAAATTGCTCACGCAATTTCCAGCTACAAATGACAGAAAAATAAATTTACAAATCTCAAATATCAGAAAATATGGCAACTTGACATACTGAGGACAACACGACAGTGTATTTTCTCCATAATTTGACGTCTATTTTATTATAATCGCCACCTGTGCGTGTATATTTATTAGAGCCCTGGACAGAAAGGGTTACTCGGGTACTTACAAACATCATGTAAATGTCTGGCAGAATAACTGCGCGATGTCCGCCAGATTGAGTATTCATATGTAAATAACGCATAGCATAAATCGCGGGTTTCCTTTCTATTTTATACACATTGTTATCACATCGTCTCATGTTAACACTTTCACCGCTATGGACGATTATTTTCGTGTTTAAGCCGTTAAATCAGCCATTTAAATCGCAGTTATTGGGAACGAAACGTGTGTTTAAACATCCAGATTTGCAATTGTTGGTTCTCTGTAAATAAACAAATATGAGTAATTTTCAACCATTTGAAGCTGTGGGTCGTGTTAGCGAGGCACAACTTCGTGTGTGTGAAAATTTAAAATATGCAATTTAGAGCTTTAAGTGGTAAAAAACATATGATTGATCCACGTTGATTTTTGTACACCTTTCAATTTTCGCACAAAGAATTATATAATAGTTTATTTGATACAGATTAATGTTATTATAGCTATTATTTAGATGGGTTTGTGTAAGTGCAGGTGCTTTTTAATGTCATTCTCGAATTAATCGACATCTGTTTAAGATCCAATGTTTAAGAAATCAACATGATAATTAATTATCATAACATAGATCAATATTGCTCAGCTCTTCTGGTCACATTCAGAAAAAGCGATTGCTACTTAAGCAATTTTAAATAATTATTCGCGGACTTATTGGGAATTTTTAATGACAGCATTTTCTCTTCTGGAAAAGGAAAATTAAATAATGTTTAACACTTTTTAATGTTTTTTCCTATCATTTATATTAAGTGAATCAAAATTGGCGTAGCATCCCAACTCAACGGGCTTAGGAAAGATAAAACGCGTATGTAATGGCAGTCACGATCAGGCCACACGCCACTAGAGAAGAGAATTTTTTTAAGCGACAATTATTTACTCCTTCTCCATTCGTTAAAAAAATTGCACACAAATTAAGGTGAATAATTTAATATTAAATCTGCAGACATAGTATGTATAGTATTATTGCATTCAAGATAGTCCAGTGAAGCCTAATATGCGAATTCGGGTTTGATGTAAATATCATATTTTATTAACCCTTGAAGTGCTGACATATTTCTGTATAAACCATGGAAACTAAAGGGGTTTTTTCAGTTTGAAATAATTATAAATGTTTTAGTTAGCTCTTTCTGTTTCATTTGAATATCTATGGTATTATATAGATCTACAGTCGTTATAAATACTTTAATTATTTGAGTGCGGGGACCGTCTTTATACGTCAGAATCTGACGTAATTATACGTACGTCAGAATCTGACGTCTGCAGACGTCAGATTATAGCGTCTAAAGTCGATTCTTGACAGTGAAAAGAAAACTTGGGAGACCAAAAACTTGGTATTCTTACACAAAACCTGTATTCTTTGTCACTAAGAACAAATTGGTACTGTGTTTTTAGTGACAAAGAACTCGGTTTTAGGCTCGGGTAAAGTAGTAATTAGTTTTCATAATGCAGGAGATTGGTAGTACTATTTTAATTACTACTAGTTCATTATCCCTGTAGATAAGCCAGATGTTGGCCAGTGCTGGGCCAGCATCGCAGACGTGTGTGCCCAACCCAACACAAATTTCAAGGTACCATGTGAACTGTGTTTTTTTCAGCAGGTTAATTATTTTGCATGTTTGAACGCGAGATGCCCCTAACATGTTGATTTGATCTATGTTCAACGGGCAGTTCCGTCACGTATTTCACCTGACAATGATAAGTTGTCATGGTGATATGCCCTGCTCAGCGTGATTGACAGCTAACGGGTCAAGGATAATGTCAATTTCGGCAGGTGCTCTTCTTAACCTACCAATCTATGTCACTCGAGATTGGTTGTCGGCGCCCTGCTTTCTTGTTTGTCATTCAAACTGCGCGCTCTGTTAAAAAAATGATCCCCCCTGTGCCTCCAGAAAGGCGACGACAACCCCACGTTGGGTTGATGTTGGTTCAGCGTACGTTGGACAGCGTCAAGCAAGCACTGAGTTAACGTTATCGTGTCTTTTAGGCACACTAAGTATTAAGTTAGAGCTGTTGATTAAATGCACAGAACGAAGTCGAATTGAGTAATCTGGCATTTTAAAACAGTTTAAACAAAACATTGTTTGCACATAGTCAAACAGTGAATATATTTTAATGTCGCAAATATCCAGAAAAAAACTTTTTTGCAAATTTAGCAAACTTATTCTGATAGTTTTGTTTTCGCTGGACATATAATATAAGTATATAAAAAAACGTATCATATCTACTTTACTGTCTAGATTATGAATGAATGAATGAATGAATGAATGAATGAATGAATGAATGAATGGATGGATGAATGAATGAATGAATGAATGAATGAATGAATGAATGAATGAATGAATGAATGAATGAATGAATGAATGAATGAATGAATGAATGAATGAATGAATGAATGAATGAATGAATAAATGAATGAATGAATGAATGAATGAATGAATGAATGAATGAATGAATGAATGAATGAATGAATGAATGAATGAATGAATGAATGAATGAATGAATGAATGAATAAATGAATGAATGAATGAATGAATGAATGAATGAATGAATGAATGAATGAATGAATGAATGAATGAATGAATGAATGTTGCTTTTGAACAGTTTGGTGTACATACAGGCTAAACTGCATGGGGCAGGAGAAGCTGCGTCAGACTCGTCAGGTCGTGAAACTGGGTGCTATATTTAGCACAATGATTAATTTAATGTACGTCCATATTGTCAGCATAACCACACAATAAAATAGTGCATTGTAGGTTTTTTTTGTCTGTTGTAATATTTTATTTTGTTTACTATGCTTTATGATTAATTAATATATTAATAAAAGAGAAGGGTCCCACATGCGTGCAAAGGCAAACAGCAGTTACTGCTGTTTGCCTTTGCACGGCAGAGCTAACAAAATCAGCAGATACTCTCTTCTACAATAATGTAGTTTCATTTACGGTACATCTATCATGTGCATAGTATTAAGAAGGTGATTTCAGAATGTTTTATTTGCGTCGTTTGGGATCAATATTTCAATTAAATACTATAACAATTTTATTGCGGTGTCATAAAAACATATTTTCTGGTGCAATCAATTTGTACCATGCGGGAATATGAATCATAAAACTTGGAACCCCCCCCCCCCCTCCTTGAACACGCTCCAAACCAGAAACATGTATTATTTTCTAGTACTCCGTTTGTTTATCATGTAGAACAGGAAAAAAAATTATGACGGGAAATCATTTATAGCGTGGTTATTACCATACTGTGTATATATACATCTACATCGTCGTTTTGAATTTATTAAATATTTTTGTATTATACACGAATCTTATTTGTACTGAATTTTTATTCAAACTATATTTTCCATTATGTAAATCATGACTAGGCTTTATATTGAATACTACTTGTTGATCAGAAAAAAAAAATTTTAGAAGAATAAGTAGCTAATAAATTTCACAAAAGCGTAGTAGTAAAAGAAGGGTATATGCAGAGTTCGATTTAACCTTCGTAACCACAATATCTTCACATAATATATAATATTATGTATATATTTTATTCTCTAATATAAGCTTGGTACATCGATCATAATCATTATTACACACTCTTTGTTATCAAAATACAAAATTACCAATTTCAACCTTGAGCTTACAAATAGCAAATAGACTGACGAGGTAATCACTATTGTATTTTTATATTGAAGACGTACACAAGAATATGTGTATTGATTCGTCATTATAAGTAAAACAATAACATGACTTTTTATATGTAAAGAGGTTTACCCTTACAGCGTGGGGATCGACTTTAGACGTAAGAATCTGACGCCAATAGACGTCTGAATCTGACGTCTGAAGTCAATCCCCGCACTGTAAGAGTAAAAATATTTATACTGGCCGTAGACCCATAACATAGGTATTCAAACAAAGACAAAGTCATCTATGATGATTTCAAATTAAAATTAACCCATGTTCGCATATTTACCCCTGATCACGTGACTGATGCAGCCAATAACGTCATTTCGTTGATATGTAAATAGGGGTAGAATATTCCATTTGCACATGAGTGATTTATGAAGGATCTCCTGCATTCAATTTGGTATATTAATCCTTTAGGCGATGATTTTTTTGTTTCAACAAGCCGAAAGGTTTTTTTACAATTTGAATTTTAAAATCATCATAAATTTCTCAGTCAGCTCTTTCTGCGTCATTTGAATACCTATGTTATTGGTTAACTGACAACATATTAGAAATACTTTTTTACTCTAACAGTGCAGGTATCGAATTTAGACGTGATAATCTGACGTCTACAGACGTCAGATTATCACGTCTAAAATCGATCCCCGTGCTGTGTGGTTAATAGGCAAAAAGTAATAATCCATGAAGTAGACAGCTTTGCTTTGCAAAATGGTAGTATAGGGCATATTGACCATGTTTTAGTCCCGTTTAATCTTTTGAATGTGGTATGAAATAATTATTGGTATGTATGTATGTATGTGTTTATTAACCTCCACTTTGGAGAAATGAAATGAATCGGGCTTTAGGCCACCTTTGTGCACATACAGGCTAAACTGGGCCAGGAGAACCTCCTGAGGATGGTGAGATGATTGAGATGACACTGTCCTCCAGACACAGGATTCGAAATTCGAGCCCTGGCGGTCTGAGGCCGAGCACGCTACCTCTCGGTCACGGAGGCTCCCCACAATACTTTGGAGAGCATGCATGCAAAAATACAGGTACAAAGGTTTAAAGTTTAACATTCAACACACTCAGAATGAGGAATTTAAGAAATAACATCAGGTATTATACAATACAAGTCATATTAACAGTGAACTTTAATACATACTATTGAGAATAATACCAGGTCTCCTATTGAATAATTATTTTTATAAGATGAGAAAAACAAACGTTTACGTATTATTATATATAGTCACTGCTAATTGCCTGAATTCATGATGCATATAAAAAATAAAATTTACAATCTCCTCATATATATCTCTCCATTCACTCACATATTCACAGTTCAATCCACTCAGAATAAAAACTAACTTTTCACTTGTATTCATACATTCGATTGACGATATCAAAGCTGCAGGCATAGATTCGATGACACGTGTCCAGCGCTTGATACGCTCATTGACAAGTGCTGGACATTCAAACAATACGTGCTCATGACATAGTCGACTGTACATTGAACAGAGCTGACACAACTTACTGGATTTAGTATACATAATATAATAGTTCACGGAGCTTACAACGAATCTAGCAGTACATTTACACTTTCTAATTGACTGAGGCCGGTCTCTACACAAACGCCACATCCAACTCATTGCAACATTATTTACACTTTTTACAAACATTGACAAACTTTTAAATAGTATACACTGCATATACCAGTTATTTCTATATTGTGACCATATTACATTCTTTACTATTTTTTTCCATTGCTCACGACTGATATGGTTTGGGTTTAAAATTAATAAACTTAGAACTTTTTCCTGCATATTATATTTGTGACACGTTTTAACAATCTTAGACAAGGGCCCTGTTTTATTACGCTTTGAGTTAGGCATATGGAAAGTTTCTATTAGAAGGTTAGACAGCTTTTTCTTAAATAAATTAGGAATTCGTAATAATGTCCATAGGTAGATCAGTCTATACATATCTATAGTAGCTCGTACACTGAGCCATCCCATTAGGGCTGTAGCTGCTGGACCAGCGCATTGCTGCGGCAACCCCTGTAGTCTACAAGCCGCATCCTGGTGAGCCCGCTCCATCAACTCAACATTATGATCACTTATAGGCCATACTTGACACCCGTTCAATAATCGCGGCATTGCTACAGACAGATGCACCTTTGATGCACTAATAGGGTTTATTCCAACATTACGGGCGCAGATACCTTGGATCATATATGATATTTTCTTATGAATTTGAATTCTTGCATCTGTTGCAATTTTTTCAGCGTGTTTTGTACTGCACAGAGGGACCCCGAGATGATTAGCACCTTCTACATTATATATTACATGATTATTAATTACTAATTGACCACCTTGCCCACCGTATATAATGAGCTGTATCTTACTCGGGCCAAATTCATATCTCTACTTTCTGCTATGGTTTACACACACGTCAGTATGATTCATTACCCAGTGGCACTCTTTTAACAGCTAAAATTTACTGTTTTGATATGTTTTCGTCGAAGACAAAATGTTGACCTCGTCAGAATATACTTGTATACCCCGAGAGTTAAAGGTACAGTCCACTCTTCATAATACACCGGACAAGGGCGCCCCACAAATCGCCATAGACATCATAAACTACAGTAGGTAATCTGAGTAATTTTCCGATGTATCAGGATTTCCATCGTAAGCGTGAAATGTATGATGTTCGACCTCGACAGAAAACAATAGGGTGTCGCATGATATGTTTCATAGCTCCCATACTGATAATCGTTCTATAGAAACTATTTCTACACACACACATGTATATAATGACACCCCGAAAAATTGCACAGATTACCCTCTGTTTTGCTTTACGCTTCATGTAGCAGTAGACCACTGGCCACCAATTTAGATACTAAAATGATACATGCGGGAATCGAACCAGAAGATTATTGATTCGTCTACTTGTCTAAAATGTCACGTTATGTAACGACATATGGAACGATTAACCCTTACAGAGCGGGAATCGACTTTAGACGTCAGAATCTGACGTCTGTAGACGTCAGATTCTGACGTATAAAGTCAATCCCCGCACTGCAACAGTGGAAATATTTATAATGGCCGTAGACCCTTAACATAGGTATTTAAACGAGCCTGAAAGGGCCAACTAGGACATTTATGATGATTTCAAATTGAAAAAAACCTTCGGTCTCAATGGTTTTTACAAACAAATTCAGCGTTTTAAGGGTTAAATGAAACTTGTGTTTCTAATCAAATAAGGTGTGACTGAAAATGATCAAATATATTTTGTTTCATGCTTAGGTAACAAAATAATTACATCTGGGAAATATATAGTTTCATAAATAGAAATATTTTTCTTAATTTGAAGCTGAAAATTTCGTTAGCAATTCCAGCTCCAAATGAAAAAAATATAATTACAAATAAATTATTTAGCAGTAGGCCTACAAGAGTTAAAATGTATTTTTGGTCAGTAATTTCAATATAATCTAAATCCGTGTATGCTATTTTCACTATTGCAATACTCTTTATAAGCAACGCTAATGTTTGGTAAGGATAGGATTCAATCTAACAGTACCTTTATTGTGTGTGCTGAACGCTTGTCTACATCACTGTTTTATGTGATTATTTAAATCACAAATCTGTTAAAAATAACTGGAATTTTTTAATCAGACAGCACTGCACACTCATCGCAGTGGTTATTATAAATTGGAGCAGATTGATAATTGGTCAATTTGGGGATTACAAGCATCATAAAATGAATGATTACCATTTGTCCGCTATGTTAAAGGGATAATCCCCGATTTGACACCGTCAAAACAGGCGATTCTTTCCAGACAAAGAATCAGGTACGGTGCTATTGATATCGCGGGTGTTTTGCTTGACCGGTAACTTCAATAATGGACAGCACAGAGCGTCAGGTGACCAGGTGAGCACGATATCTGACCATTGTCCGGCAATGAAGCCGCCCGGTCTCCACAAAGGTTACAATCCCAGCGGACCCACTCGTTCACGCATCTCCTGCTTTACTATACACCGCCGTGCAAAGCTGAAAGGCAGTAACTGCTCACTTGAAAAGTGAGCAGTTACTGCCTTTCGGCTTTGCAGAGCGGTGTACCTGGCGTACCCGGTGGCCAAGCCTCAGGTCTGTCAGCCGCACCGGCAATTACCCAGATGGTCAGCAGATAATCAGAGCGGTCAGATTATCATTGACCCTGTCATTACCCATTTTATCCGACACCCTTCACCCACCGAGGTGAACCAAAAAAAGACATTTATCAACAAAATATAAGCGATACAAACTACACAATATTATATCACATTATTCATTGTTCTAGCATATATGGCCAAAAAACGCCCCTCATCAATTGCACAGGCGATTTTGGACCTCAAATTCGCGGGGTATGAGGTAGAAAAATATTTCAACTCACTTTAACACTGTGAGGGTGGTCAACGTTGTCTTCGCGCTAACAATTCTGTCATCATATTAGGCGGCATTGTTGATATTGTAAGAATCGGTGCTGATCGATCGATAATCTCTTTCACCAACATGTTCTCTTTAACGTGAAGGGGGGTTTCAGCTGTTATCAAATAAGACCGACTGAGATTTATTTCTGAGTCGATAAAGATCAGGATAAAAAATAAACTTATAGAAAGGTTTTATTGAAAGTTTTGCATGGAATCGTTGACATAACAAATTATTACACAATATTAACTAAGCATATTATGTTAAGAAAAAAGTCTGATAACAATATTTATTATATGCCTATTCAGATGTCATATATAAGTACGGTGTATCGTTATATTTTCAAAACAAGTAGAAGTAAACTTACAACAATGTGCGCTTTATTGGCGTCATTGGGCCTATCAGGCATATTCCAAACGGCCATACGAGCATTGTGTACATGTACATATGATTGATTATTGAACAGGTTGAACAAAATGATTCATGCTACCCTGGGGCAAAGAGCAAAACGCTGTCACATGACCATTAGTTTTTATGCTAAAAAATAAAATATTCTAAAAAAATCTTTGTGGTCTACTACACTAACCACTTGAAGTTGTGTCTCGCTACCGCTACTCACAGCTTCAAGCGGGTGAACATTACTCATATGTATTTAATTTGAGATGAAACCATTGCAAATATTGATGTTTAACGCTCATTTCGTTCCCAATAATAGAGATTTGATCGTGTGATAATTTCTAATAAAACGGATAAACGACCAAAGTCTTGCTTAGCTGGTGAAGGGTTAAATCAAGTTTCACAATAAACAAGAATAACAAGATAACCATTTCTCTACTTCTCGTCATGTGTATAACTGAAAGTTGCGTCACAATTTACAGCTTCCAATAAAAGGGAAAATATATAACTAAGTAGCAATTCAGTGGGAAAGTGATATACAAAAAAAAAATGTTGATCGTTTTTTTTTAAATTTGCATATAATGGCATAAATAATGAAGTTCATCGTAGAATATTAATAATATTTCGTCAAAAGAAATATTTAATAGTGTTTGATTCTGCACCATGTTGAATACTTCAGAACAATAGTGTATAGTGTAATAATAATGTCGAAAACATTATTTCAATCATTTGGTGTTTAGCCAACCGCTGCAGCCATTGAGGGAAAGTCAGCTTTCCTTTTTCTTTGAGACTTCATCAGGCTTATCTGACAATACATTTTTAATAGCCCTTACAACACTGAAATATTTTTGTATAAACCATGAAGACCAAAGTTTTTTTTAATTTGAAATCATCATAAATGTCTTAGTGAGCTCTTTCCGCCTCATTTGAATAGGGCCCACCTATGTTATCGGTCTGTTTCCAATATAAATGTTTAATTCTTTAAGTGCGGGAATCGACTTTTAGAATCTGACGTCTTTAGACGCTAAAGTCGGTCCCCACACTGGAAGGGTTATATTGCTTATAATATGTGATGTATTTCACGTATTTAAGCATTTGATAATATCATATATCAGCTGAAATATATTGTATTATGCCTTTCTGATATTATGGATGCCCTCATGATATCAACGTTGTATTAGTGCCAAAGTAATACCAGGGACAGATGCGGGACTCGAACTCCCTACAAAGAGGCTCATAGCCGAGTTCCCAAAGGTACACCTGTCAGAATAATTATTCGTGGAATCATTATTATCTATTTTCAGTTAATTGTTTTGCTGAGCAAATAATAAAATAAATATACATCTTGTAGCTAACGTATAGTTTGTGACACTAAATAACGAGGTTAAATGTACAAAAGGTACCATTGACCTGTAATGCATGGGAGTATAATTTTTTTATTGATAAACAAATAATAAAAATAGATAATCCTGTTGTAGATAAAATATCGTTTGTCTCACTCTGACGAATAGCCAAAATATCGTTAGTAGCTAAAATATCGTTTGTAATTTAAATATCGGTTGTGCAAAAACGATTTTTGTGCTATGTTTGTGCTACAAACGATATTTTAGCTACGAACGATATTTTAGCTACAAACAATATTTTAGCTACAAGGTTGCTATTTCGTATTCGCCATGTACGCATTTTGGCGCAGTCATGGGTGACACGTACTCGATGGCTTAACCTCAACTCGTAAATTGTGCTGTGAGACCACCATGGTAGTGGGATGAGACCCGCATCTATCTGTAACGGTAATGACACTTACTGGCCAGCTCAGATGACTCCTAATTGAGCGATAATTAACCAATTTAACCATGAAAATCGATAATAAGCAATAAATGTACATGTACATGCTCGTGGGTGGGTATCTTGAGCTCCAATCCAGCAATAGGTATTTGTATCGATGTAACATGAAATGATTTAACCTATGGCTTTAAATACCCTTGAAAAGTTTCATAATATATAAATTTAAAAACATGTAGCTTACAACAATTTACATAAACACATACATAATAAAACTGAATTATTAGGCCTTCAGAAATTTAAATGAGAAAAACGTGTTAAACAATTGTATTATTACATATTTGTAATTGCCTTCTGACAAGAATAACGTGACACTAATGTATTAATTAAAAGCAATTACTTAAAGAAAAAATAATTATTATTACAGATATTTGAGTAAAAATGTACTACTAGCTACACTAATAAGTGTAATTCAATGCGATACTCGTCTTTCTTAATTTTATTTCATTACAACGATAAAGGTTATCTTTTTGCATTAGATTATTGGGAGCTTTGGTGATTTGACCCATCCAATTTTGATAAAGTACAGCTTTATTAAAACAAATGCAGTCGAAAAAATCAGCGACATGACATCAACAGTCTTGTGATAGAGACCAAAGGTACAGTTTTCCAAAGCCATCAAACGTCACTTGAAAAGTATATAAGCAGTTATGATTAGTTATGGGGCCTACTGCCTTTTGCTCTCCTAGTAAACACAGAACATTTGAATAACATTTATACAACGTCAGCCCAACATCTTCGACGTTAAATAAACATTGTATAAATGTTATACAAATGTTTTGTGCAGCTTTTCAGTGAGAGGGGGTTTAAAATTTGACAAAAAAAAATTACTGTAAAGGGGTCGGGGGGCCAAAGGTTTTCTCGTGCAATCCAAGACATATTGGGCACTATTTCTCACTCAGTATATCACCAAATCAAAAGGAAACCCCTAAATAAGTTGATGATTTTGTTCTGAGGGGAGGAGGGTTGAACCCCCCAAATCTCTCCCCTTGGATCCGTCACTGTTGTGATCACTGGGTTGCACTACAGCGTGACTCAGCAAATGTGAAGATCGGTGAGGAACGCATGTAGTATGTCCAAGCTGGATGTCGATGTTATGGAGCATTCAGTCACCAGATGACGCTTCGCACGCCACCTGGTGAATAAATACCGTGACACCGTAACTGACCAATCACCTCCCAGCGATTATGGCACGTGACACTGGCTGAATGATGCGATGGTGGCGGGTTGATTGGTCAATTGTGAACCGAACGGGTTATACATAATTAATTCTGCCTACAATATACATGACATTAGATGGAAACGAAAAAATAATACACAAAGTCAAGAGTGGGAATGCTTTGTGGACATCAAAACTTCCAATAGTTATAGCTACGATCAAGACAAGCCAATCATGTAGAAAATAATACTTTGGAACAATAATTAATGAAGATACTTTATTGGGATATTATTCGGATAAGCAAATAACCATAACGTTCTCCAGAGGAGTAGCGTTAATATAGATGCATATAATTTTCGTGATGTTTTCATTTATTTATTCAAAATGCATTACATCGTCCCCTTGGATATGAAAGGGTGTATAATCTGCCACTTTGTAAAGTGGCAGATACACCCTTTCATATCCAAAGTGATGACATGAGGAAATACATTAACCCTTCAACCGCCACATTATTCAATCTGAATTTTCACCCACTTGAAGTTGTGTCTCGCTGACGCGATCCACAACTTCAAGTGAGTGAAAATATTCAGATTTGACAAAATGGTGGTCAACTGTTTTCAAATATTGCTGATTGATGTCACATTTTAGCTTTAACATGTTTAAAAGGTGGTACTGAATGTGCTAGTAGAAAATGAAAACCCGAATATATGCGGCACCGGCGGCTAAAGGGTTAAATAAAGCATGCAGTACAATTGTTAAAGAGTCATCATTGTGAAATATAGTAAAATGGTACAATATGTGATCAAGCCAGTGCAAGATCAATTAAAATGTTCAATTCTCACAAGAGTTCACCATTTTATTTTATCTTACAAAGGCAGTTGCACTGGTAAGAATAATTGTAATAAAGTGTAACTACTGGGGCCTAATATTAAAATATAGGCCTACGGTCAGACATTACACTTCTCGGCGAATAATAGCACTTCTCCATTCATTGCAAATTTGGAAAGAAAACACATACATAAATCTTTTTTTTTATATATACATAGAGCTTACAAATATTTCTTAAATTTAGTTTCGCATTGTGATTAGGCCTATATAAGCACATTAAATTTCCGTATACATGCATGATACACTATATGTTATACAGTAAACACAAAACATTTGTATAGCATTTGTACAATGTTGGACCAACGTTCAAGACGTTGGGCCGAAGTTATACAAATGTTATGCAAATGTTTTGTGCTTACTGGGATATTACGACTAACATAAAAATAAATCCTATAGCAATATTTAAAAATAAAAATGAGTGTATGAGCAAAGATTAGGCTAACCAGACGACATAAACCACTGACTAACGGGCGATTTGTCGCAGAATGCGCTGCCGCGCCTTCCAATTATAATCTGGAGTATAAAACTGGGTAAAATAGTCATTAAAGTTGTGGCATTTCTAGCTCAGGTCTTTGCATACTTTAAGCCCAAGGGCATCAAGTCAATTAAAATATGAAGTAGTCCCGGAATCAACATATTGACAAACATAGAGCTTTGTCTGAATGTTGGTCCAGCGTTTTAAGTCGCTGACCAAAACCACTACGATACCCAGCAGACACAAGACGTTGAATCAATGTTG
Organism: Flabesymbios commensalis; assembly: GCA_964017125.1. Classification (NCBI taxonomy): domain Eukaryota; kingdom Metazoa; phylum Annelida; class Polychaeta; order Terebellida; family Flabelligeridae; genus Flabesymbios; species Flabesymbios commensalis. Next base: position 16,289,925 of record OZ024913.1, read on the forward strand.
GAATAATGTTGGTCCAACGTCGTAGACGGTGGAACAACGTTAAACCAACATTGATTCAACGTCTTGTGTCTTCTGGACTGATGCCTTCTGATTGCAGAGCTGAGACAGCAAGAATTGTTTGCATTGTGACAAAACAAGATTAGGTGGAGTTGACGACTGAGGTGTCGCTAGTCAGTTAGGTGTGACCCGACCTTAATGAGAAGGTACACAATCGTCACGGTACACTGACAACACGAGAGGTTTACCCAATGTTGGATAACCATTGGGCCATAGAGGAAAACGGTGGGCCAGCAATAAGCCAGCGTTGATTTAACACCTTGTTTTTGCAGGGTATAGACTGACAACAGCCGCCGTAAAAGTCGTTAAAACAACTTACTAAATCGTCGTCACGACTGCTTGTATACCCACATTCTACAAAGCCAAAAGACTGTAACTGTTTACTTTTAACATTACGCTTTACTGTATCATGGCGCAACATATATTATCGCGCAACATTTAAATAGTATACTCTCAGTTATTGACTGTTGAGATATTATTTTACACCGCTACTTATAGGCCAGAGCTGCCACTTTTTGTTTGCGAAAAATGAAGTCATAATATTGCAAGTAAAACAAGGACTATTTATTTGAGAACAAGAGTTGTTTCTATGCAGATTCGTATTGTTTGTGATTCTATTTTTCCTATTGCGAATTCCTTTTAAGTGCCCATTTTTGTCTCTACTCACTGATCTTGTGTATTAGTTTTAGCTCGCTAAGAAAATTATCTTACACTTTATATTTATAAACATTTTAATTTAAACTACTGTATTTTTATTTCGATCATTTATTTTTCTACATCGCATTACCACATTCCTATCTGCACGACCAATTAAATAGGCGGTCTTTCCCGCTCTGGAGATCTTTTCCTTTTTCCACATTTTTTTCATGTTATAAAAAATAATCTACGGACGGATTTTTTAGTCATTTTTACAGATTTTTTTGTAAATAATCAATCATTTAGCAATCCACAGTTTCTCCTTCCAAGACAAATGCATTTAATATTAATAATAAATATTTTAAACATTTTATTTATTTATTTACTTATAATGTAGTTAGAATGTCGCGAATTCTAATTCGGCGCTCTATCATAGCTCCCCCCAATTATTTTTGTTCCTTTGGCAAACATGTATAATATCAGAAATAGATCTATTTCTGATAATATGCATATACATGTATGCATAAAACATACCGTGAAAGAATTATCAATTCCACAAAGGCAGCCTTAGTGCACAAAGCGTGTCTTCTAATGACCATTAATCTACTTGGGACAATGGCTCCCTGACCAACAGTGTTAATGTAAACATCCTTAAGCATGACAGGGTTCTATATACTTACCGACTGTGGTATTTATAAAAGGGGTTAGCGTCCAAACTGGTCCCGGGCGTTTCAACATTATAACAGCACCCATTATCGCTCGTTAGTAATTAAGTATCTTATATTGTTTCAATAAATATATCTATATATGCAAATATCCAGTACTAATAGATAAAACTGAGACACACATAGCCTATTATTTTTACATGTATCAAACGAGCGCTGAAAAATCTCTATATAAACCAAGAAATCAAATGGTTTTTTTCAATTTGAAATCATCATAAATGTCTTAGTTATCCCTTTGCACTTCATTTGAATATCTACGTTATGGGTCTTCGGCCATTGCAAACATTTTTCACTTTCATTGTGCCATGTGGGGATCGACTTTAGACGTCAAAAGATTCTGACGTCTAATTCACTGAATGCATTAAGAATCAGATGCCATCTCTCATTAAAAACAAACTTATGTGAATTCTGAGCTACGTTAACCCTTTGACTTCCAGGCCGGGGTGCATGCCAGGATCCAGATATACTGGTGTAGGAGTTCTATTTTTCGTCATTTGAAGCTGGAATTGCTAACGCAATTTCCAGCTTCAAATGACGAAAAATACATAAATGTAGTATATATTTGACGAAAATTTGTGTCATTTTATGGTTACGTTCATTGACGAATGACGACGGAAATTTCCGTCATGTATGGTAGTGAAAAGGTTAAGCATGTTGAGTGTCTCTACGTTGTCACGGTTCACACATAAGAGCACACAAGAGCATACCCGGCAGATACAAAAACGTACAGTTGGACCAAGGAGGTGTTTTTAACCTCCTTGGTTGGACCAAACGCTTAACCAGCATCGATTCAACGTCTTGTGTCTCCTGGGTAGTCCTAGGATTTTATTTTTGTACAAAGCAAAGGCTCAGTCCTTAAAGCATCCAGTTTTTTCTTCTGATATATTATGCTGCATTTAGAATCCTTACCTTGCGTTGTTGGCATACGCATCATTACAATATATGAGCGTCCTGCAACGGATATAAAAAAAACGGGATACAAAATAGTCTGTGCAAAATATCTGAAGAATTATAGCTTATGACGAGTAGTATACTGTATCAACTGGTTCAGCGAGAGATTGTACATAATAAATTATGATTGTAATGAACAGAATAATATATAAATTGTAATTGGGCCATATATCATACAATTTAGGACATTTCTTGAATGCTATTTGTTTTATTGTACAATAAATAGAAGATTCCCGATACACGACACACTGTTCTCCAAAGCCAAAATGTAGTAACTTCTGACTTGTGAACAAATAAAGTAGGCCTAAGCAATTGCTGCCTTTCCAGTCCATGGGCCAGAATGGGTCACTGTGCACCCCCCTCACCACTTAGGCCTACCCATACCATCTTGTTTTTAAGCTTTGATATGTCCAAAACATGAAATGAGATGTTACCAGATACCTGATATATGATGATGCGTTTATAAATGAAAAGTATCAGCTTGTAAATGGAGCCTAAACAAAACAAATCAATTTAATTCAGTTTATTCATTCAACTTCATACAATGTTGATAACAATTTGATAAAAATGAAGCAAAAATAACTAGATGTGCCTGTTTTGGCACGAAAATAATAAAAGCATCACCGTTACATTATCAAAAACATTCACCACCCCCACTGAAAATAACCTATTACAATTTGGAGAGATTGCGAAAATAAAAACATCATTTATAATTGTTTGTCAAGATGTCCTCTGTCAGCCATCCTGTTTTTAGTTAATTATCCCCAAAAGTTAATCAGATCATTAGAAATGCCTAGAGAACCGCCACATCAAATTTGAATGCGGTCCATCCAACAAAAATATCAAGCCTCCAAGTTTTTTTTGACGGCCATTTTTTCAAAATGTCCTCTGTAAGCCATCTTGTTTTTAATATTTTTTTTCCAATTAGTTAATCGGGAATAGACAGAGAAACACCCTATAAAATTTAAATGCGATCCATCCAAAGGGTTAATTTGGGAGAATGGCCGTTTATGGATCGGTGCCCAGAAAATATGGACGGCATCATGCACAAGTGGGCTAACCCACAATAAAAAACAATGAAAATATGTGTCATTGATAGCAACAACTTGATTAATATACGAGTTTCACATTCAGGGTTAAACCATTTGGTCACTGATTTTGTTACCTTTTTGTGTTAATTTGTATTTATTCGTTTTATACTGTACTTCATGGTGCAGCGCGATTTTTTCTCAAAATCGTCAAAATGTGGGTTAGCCCACTTGTGCATGATGCCATCCATATATGGAAAGAATTGCCCAGGCACATAGGTATGTCTTTGAAAAAAAATCTTAGTTATTTTTTTAGTGAGAGCATGGAGATACTGTCTCCATGATGAGAGCTAAATTCCTTCGCGGTGGCGACGGCGACATATTACCACATTACAACAATCACTCTGACATTAGTCAGTGTTAGTTGCTTTAAATTGGATTAAGCGATGAGTAGCCTACTTAGTAATGTTATTTCAATTACATGATTTAGAGTTTCATATTTGAGCTATTCTATTAAAAACATTATGTTTGAAGTCGTCCGTGTGACACATGATCCTAATTCTCGTCCAAGTTACGATATATCGTAGTCTTTGGATTGGTAGAGATTGCCATCTCGACCAATCAGAAGCCTACGGTATATCGAAATTTGTACGAGAATACGGGCCCAGCTGTTACAAATGGAGCATCCACGATCAAAGAATAATCGTTAAAGATCAACATCATACCTGCCATATAAACACTTCCAAGAGGAGACAATATATGAGTAAATTCCCGACGCATAGTTAAAGGCAGAATGGTCATCGTGATTAGAGGATCTTCATAATCTACTTCAGCATAATTAATCATCGGGTCATTCACCTCTGGATTATCTCTATATTTTAAATATTTCTACAACTACTGTGTCACCCCATGCTACAGTACAATATTTCAGTAATGAACGGACAAGTGAACGTAGATTAGATAAATATATATTTACTTTGAAAGAAAATTGTAGTCCGCTATGATAACGCAGCACAACAAATATAATTTTCGAAAAAAAAATTCCGATACAAACAACAGATGCGTTCCCAACAAACATGACACATCGACCCACATTGCACCGATAATGACTTATTGTCTACAACGTTGGCCCAACATTGGAACAACATTGGATCGATATGTCGTGTTTGCTGGGAACTTCCAATGTAGCAGCTCACCACAGAGTCAGTCAGTGAGGTCCATGCTGCCGTACAAAGCCTAATATACCCAGTAAACACAAAACATTTGTATACCATTTGTACAACGTCGGTCCAGCGTCTTCGACGTTGGCCCAGCATTGTACAGATGGTTTAAAAATGAGCAGCACCCACCCAGCAAACACGAGACGTTGGCCCAATGCTGCCCTAAAGTTGGGCCAGTGTTGAAGACAGGGGACCAGCCTCCAGACAGCATTGGATCAACGTCTGGTGTTTGCTGGGATAGATCAAGGAATATAGAAGTCCTTCTATATACCCACATATTTAGATACCACAAGCTTCAGAATTGCTGCCTCAAATAAGCTGTGATCTAGTTGTGTAAATACAAATAGATATAGCCTAGATATTCCCTAGGTGGATATTCCAATATCCATGGCAGCACCCCATAATACAAATGCGTAGGGACACCTAGTGAATGAATCGTATATCATAGCGACATCTGGTGAATGATTTAAGTAAGGCAGCACCAATTTGATCTGTAGCTCATTGTAATCAAAGAGTATGTAGGGGGCCTACTATAGGCTCTTTGAAGTATTCGTCACACCTTACAAATTCCGAAATATTGTCTTTTTTTATAATATAATCTGTTTAATTATTGAATTGTTGCATTTTTCTTCACCAATAATAATTATTAATATATGGACATCTCAATGCACAAACTGGACCAACCCCCAAAAAGTTCGTTTTGAGATCATTGCTGTGGTCCAGTTGTGTATAAATAGGAATGACCATTTTGATTTATGCACATCTGGATCAACCCACAATTCTTGTAAAATATACAAATACATATATATGTAGAACATTTACAATAATAAGCACATCATATATTTTCTACATCTTCTGTAGATCTATTCTGAAGTTTCTGTAATAAAAATACGTCCCCCAGTGTTTGGGGTTGTTTACCATATATCAAGTATGATTTTACCATATGACGAAGAGTTATAATGACATTGATCCTATTATGAACAATACATATTTTACATCATGAAAATCGGAAAAATAAGTGTTGACTGAGGTTTACTTCTATTTTTTTATAATTTCAATCACAGTCAAATTAATGATTAACATCAATATCTTTCAAATCGTAACAAATGTATTCGATAAATGAATAAATAATAATAGTTCATTCTGCTTAATTATCAAAAGTATTTAAAGATTACAACAAGAATAAACCATCCAAGCCCTAAAGTAATGCTTTTCCCGTGAAAATGTGCAACCAGTTACTGCTCGTGTGGTCATAGATCATAGACGTATACACACCATTTCCAATACACCCACCGACTCAGCAGCACCTAAGATTTGACGTCTATACATGTATTCAATTCAATATATAGGTAGACCGGAAATCAGTTATCCCTTTTCCTAGCCGTGCAGGCGTGCCGTAAGTTCATGAAGATCTTGCGCCAGTCGAAAGTCCATTCCTCTGCATGTATATGACTGACTTTAATCATGCAGTGATGGTGGTGGAAGGAATAGGCCTACACGTTAAAGATATACTTGTCTCCTTGATTCTTTCAATAATTATATCTTGGACATTTAGCATTCTCGCCCGCGAGGAAGACCAATACAGCTATGTTTACAAAATATTGGGCCATTTTTTTGTATAAAGCCTTCAGAACTCCTTTTCTAGTCTAGTTTAAAATATATTAATATTTAGTTAACGTAGCTCCTTGAGATGACATCAATTTTCGTTTTTTTTTATTTTGTAATGAAGTAGTGTATCCTACAGATCATGATTTTATTTTTTACGGGATTTTTAGATTTTTAAAAATATTTTTTAATCACACTTTTATGAATCCGACGGAAACCCAAACAAACTTTTTGTATACCTAAACACCTGCTAAAGGACGCTTGAATGTTCCTACAGTGGGCCACATGTTGATGCCGTTGGCCCAGCGTTGAGCAGACATTCGGTGCTGCGGGGGAACCCTCCTGATCAGCCTGTTCCCACAGCAATTAAGGGTGGCAGCTATTGATGTAGCTATGTGGTTACTTTGAACATGCCGTCTGATATGGTCAGTATTTGCCGTCTGTATATTGTGGTTTGCTGTAAACAAACTTGTTTACATGACAGTATATGTCTTGGAAATATATATTGTTTCGTCTTTTTCAGTGCCTTAACATTGTTTTTTTTTACATTTTTATTTTTTATTTAAGATCAGTAGGTTGAATAGCTTCATATATATTCAACTTTCAAAATTGACAAATTTGACAATTCTCATCCCAAGGGACAGCTTTAAATAAACTACATCATAATGTTATATCCAATTACCAATACCTATCTAGATGTCAGATCATATAACATATAATATTATGTATTACTGTATTTGTCTGCTGGTGTGCTCTTCCGATCAACTCGACAAATATACAACAGGCTAAGTCATAGCTTTGCCAATTAAATCACATTTCATCGCAGCTGCATCATCACCAAATTCTTTCACGATGATTTTCCAGTAGCGTGTAGTGTATCCAACCGAAAACCAGACACAAGCAAGTATGTCAGAACCATACACCAGATCCTCATCAGCAATAACATCCTGCCAGGCTACGTCATCCATCGATGTAGATATAGTTACTATCTTTGTATAATGTGCATGATACGTGCATCGTAATAAAAGCGCCAGATATGACATAATCGGCCGTTGGTAGAGTTATAGCCAACCAAGGCTGATTCTCAGAGATTCTGGCAATCCACGCGCAGTTGTCGAAATAGTCGTCAAAGCGGGCATCCCGAAATGAGCTCTGGTGATTATAAATGGATGAGGCAGTGTAGACAGTGTCAGGTAAATCAAAACCTGAAACTATAGGTTTGTCCAGGATAAACTCACGTGTTATACATTCTCCGCCATCAATCCTCAGACGTATAGCATAATAAGCTCCTTGAACAGGAGGAGTGATTTCTTCCCAAGCTGACAGGGTGGTGTTTCTGACTTCATCTGTTATTTGAACACCTGAGCGACACACACAAGTGTAGAACAGTTTGAATACTTCCTGTATTTGAGGGTAGCACACTTTCTTTAAGCTTCCATCTGGACAAGCATGCAGATTGGCACTGATATATGTAGATCCATACAGAGAAGTGTCTTCATCATCAATGCCAAGTTCACAAACAGCTAATTTGCTAGATAAATCCACATCACGACAGGAGGGGTATGTGCTGTTCATCAGGGCCATCATTCTAGATCCATTCATCCTCATATGTTCATCACATACGTCAGCTGTTACACGCGAGACGCATATCACAAGAATAATGTTCAGTGTCAGTAGAGGAAACATGATGAAACACTGTTTAGATATAGTTTAGTACATAAGCATTTACCGATTCTGGAAATCCATGTAGACCTAAAAAAATGTTCTATTTAAAGTCGCTTTTAATATTGAGAATGTATGGTATATTACCACACTGTAAAATGTTGGAGCCAAACCCATGATTCATTTATTCAATGTATCTTTCTCCTGTGGAAGGATTCTTAGATGGATTCGACAAATTGTCCTTCACGTGCATGAGCACACTTGTCCACGTATGATAATTATGTTTGTTTTCTCTCTTCACTAATATACTACGCAATATTGTTCACTTTGTTTCTGTTGCATGCTATGATTTTTTATAGAGCTGTTTCCTGCCAGGTGCCAGGGTGATCTGCCACATAGCTGGATAACAATACCATATATACCTCTTTCTGTGCGCGCTGGAAACAGTCACTGCAGTTATATTCTATTAATTACTAATTTAGCGGGAATAGCAAGTACCCCCTAGGGATTGCTTTGTGGACAGCTCCATGTGAATCTTGGAAATTGCACGAACAAGTTTTTAATGTAGAGTTAAACAATTGTGCTGCTACTAGTTGGTTGTGAAAATAGCCGGCCTATATTTTGGTATATGGGGAAAGAAGAGAATAATAAACCAGATTTTCCCATTCTGGAGTATCTTTCTCAACAGCTATGTGTATCATTGCTTTGATTCGTGCCATGTGTTCACTGTATCCTATACTCATTAATAATTGTTTGAAACAAACAGCTTGTTGCGCAGACAGGCACGCGTACGTTGAACTCAGTTAGTTTCGCCGTCACAGATCAATGGCCTAATCACCCGTCGCTAAGATAAGCAGGTGACCATTGTCCTTTTATAACACGCCCGCCAGCTTTCCCGTCTGAACCCTTATAGTACCATCACCCACATTATTATATCATCACAGCTTTAAGTGTGTAAATTACAATTACCCTGCATTTCATGTTTATTCTTTTCACATATCATTATATATGTTTGGAAGATGTTTACCAATGAAATGATTTCGTAGTTATTTAAAGAAAGCAGATAAGTTTTGCTGACAGGTCCACTAGCGATAGTTATAATTTTATTTTAACTTGTGCACTGAAGATTATCTAGCAGATGTATTGAGCGATGTAACGATCTAATTAGAGCCATTTGTTCTTAAACTGGGCTTGATGTCGGCATGGTTATTATTTAAGAGCCATTTTTGCAACTAACACATATTCCTGAGCTCATTAGTGACAAACAGAGAACATACACCATCAATCAAAATAAAATTATCTCAACAATATATTGCTTTCATCATGATAAGACACATAAAGGGGCATAAAACAGCTGCCATTCAGAAACAGCTGAGAGAAAAAATCATGTAAATGTGTCATGGCCGGCTTTGAAAAATATTGAAAATAATTTTTAAATAACGTATACAGTGGAGACCCTTTTATCTGACTGCTCATGGGACTGACTGAAAGTGGTCCCATTTTGCAGTCGGTTTTGTGAAACGAGCCAATTATGAATAAAGACATACTAGTCAGTCTGTCTATAGATATGCCTTGCTACGTGTTGATATCAAGGTCGATTATTCAGCTAATGTATTTAATATGACGTCATGATATAATAAAAAACGACACAAAATTAGGAAAAAAAAGTTTTATTAAATGCATATAAAAAATATATATGAAAAAAACATTATACAAATAAATATTATACATATATTTATTTCTGTAAAAGTATTTCATTGATGTCTGTTTTTGTGCTAGCTGCTTTGATAGTGGCATCATTCAGGCAATCACGTGTACTTAAATCTAATTAGCACGTTCGCTTAGTCCTTTAGAAGCACAAAATTGTATTAGTTCTCATACTGCGTCCACAGCTTCGGTAAATGTCTTAGGAGCAGGAGCTGAAAGTCGATCAGCCGTGAATAACCCCTTGACAACCAAAGTTCCTTATTATGACTATCAATATTGTTTGATTGATTTATTATAAAAGACTGCGAAATTCGCTGGCTTTATTTTTTTAATTTATTTTGAAGTGATGTATTGACAAAAATATTATATTAGCGATGTTTAAATTAGATGTTACGCTTCTTATTTTATAAAAACTCTGTCATTACAGTCAACTTGGAGTAAACAAATATTTATTTCCTAGTGTAATAGTATTGTTTGTTCAGGATTAGTATGTCACCATGGCAGCTGTGAACGGAAAATCGATCAGCCGTGGTCAACCGTACCTTATAGTCTATTACCTGGATATAATTAATACTTCCTTGTGTAGAAATTGATCTGATAAATATTCCGTTAAATATGCTAAACTAATACAGATAATCATGATGAAATTTGTATGTTTTGTTTCACTATATGATTGTACATAACAATGTCTACGTCTTCTGTAGAACCGCATAATGTAACCAGACGTATAATGTAACCGGTTACATTATACATCTGGTTACATTGTACGGTCACAGGGAAAAACGTAATTTGTAACCAGCATTGACGTATAATGAAACCGCTCCTTTTATTGCCCGTAATTTATCAACTAGAAAATAATCTTGATCTAAAAGGGCACTTTTAAAACTAATTGATGGTATTCAATATCTTCGTTGTAATACATTAATTCATCGAATCAAATCAGGACGGGATCCTCGTGTAGTGGTTTAGCGCTGCGCCTGTCATGTCCAAGTACTCTTTTCAAAAGAAACATGTCTTCATTAGTTTATTTCTGATACTGAATTTCAGCAACTAGTTTATCATAATTATAGTCTCACCACCCCATTGAAATACATTTAAACTGCCTCAATTCAACAGGCTGATTTTACTTCTTTCAGTCCAGCTCCCAACCATATAGTGCCGCATATCAAGATAAACCAAGGGCTGTGTTTTTTCAAAAACAAGTTTGATATGGGTTTGCTACCCAGACAAGTTTATTACAGTTAGATCTATGTAAAGCATTTGATCCCCTTTAACCACCCATTAGTATTGGAGAAGTTTACCATTGTAATGCTGATACAATCTGTTGGTTTCAATCTTAAAAACCGATCACAACGATTGTGAGCTGACTATCACAACAACGGACAATCAATTGCGGGGTACCACTAGGATCTAATCTATTGAATAAATGAATAAATGCATACATGAATAAATGAATGAATATATAAATACATGAATAAATGAAGAAATGAAGAAATGAAGAAATGAAGAAATAAAAAAATGAAAAAATTAATAAAAGAATAAATGAATGAATGAATAAATGAATAAATGAATAAATGAATAAATGAATGAATGAGGTTTTAGGCCACCTTAGAGCGACACAAGGGTGGCAACACTAGAAATCCATAATATTTTCATTGGAGTTACAAGTGGAGCATCCACCATCAGAAAAAAAGCTAACAATGTTGGTCCATCGTCTACGAGCAACATTGGGTCGATGTGTCGTGTTTTCTGGGAAATATCATGTAGCAGTTCACCACAGCGTCAATGAGGTCTATGTTGCCATATAAAAAAATGAAGCAAGTACTTCAATTAGTTACAATGTGGAGAGAAGCACTCAATCAAACACGAGACGTTGGCTCAATGCTGGCCATCAGACCAAGGTTGGCTTAACATTCTCGTGTTTGCTGGGATTGATATTCCAATATCTATGGCAGCACCCCATGACTCAGATATGTAGTGACACCTAGTGAATGAATCGTAACTTATAGCGACATCTGGTGAATGCTTTAATAGTAGGGCAACACATAATCGATCAGCAGCTCATTGTGATCAAAGACTATGTAGCTCTTTGTTGTAATCGTCACACGTTAGAAGTGCCAAAATATATTTATTTTCCTAAGTTATTGGCGCCACACACATTTTAAATTGGGACAATATATCAACAATATTTAATAATAAAGAAAGAAAGGTTTCGCCGATATATTTTCTATTCTGCCGTGCAAAGGCAAAAAGCAGTAACCTTACGTGTTTACCTTTACATGCATAATGTACCAAATATCTTTTGTATGCTGTTACACATGGTTTACACAGAATGTTAGGAGGTTTTATTTTTTTCATTGTGTTATTACGTAACTTTGGCTTGTTTAGCTGCATGCTCACTAAGTCATATCCGAGGGATGGAACGACAGAATGAAATTAAACCAGAATAATTATCAGGAAATCGGAGAGTATTCAGTCCAATATGGGTGATACGTTGCTTTAATATGCCAAAATCACTATTTTTAAAGACGTCTTATTTTATTCTATTTCAAGTCTTTAACAACATGTAAAGTTTTCAATACAATGTTGGGTAAATATTGCACTTCACATGCAGGGGTGTAGAAATGAATTCCAAAAAAAGTGTATTTGCTCAGTCAAACATCTGAGATTTTTGGTTATTCGGTCTCTAAACATAACATCTATTTCATCGACATAATATTTTAGCATTTCCTACAAAATGATGTTGCAGATATCTATGTAGATATGTCAGTTCTGTATATAGGCCTAGTTCATTATTGTGCCGATATTTCATTTCAATTTGCAGCAAAGAAGGAGTTGCATAACTAATATATATTCTGTAGAGACAAAGATGTGAAACACAGCAGACACAAGACGTTGAATTAATGTTGCTTCAACGTTGGTCTCATTTATTATTAAAAATTCCCATGAATTTATTTAGACGTCCGAATCTGACGTCTGTAGACGTCAGATTCTGACGTCTAAAGTCGATCCCCGCACTGTAGTTGTAACAAATATTTCGAATGGAAGAAATAGCTAACTAAGACATTTATGATGATTTCAAATTGAAAAAACCCGTTTGCTTCCCAAGATTTTCAATAAAAAATTCCGCGTTTTAAGAGTTAATGCTGACCCACCGTCTGCGACGCTGGTCCAACATTAGAACAAGATTGATTCAACCGCTCGTGTATCATGGGTTCTTGCGTATTTTGAAATACGTTAGGGGGCTGTTTTATTATTTTTTCAATTATGCGGTTTAATTGGATCAGGAGATTATGAAGACTTTTCTAGAATATGTTTATCAACGAAAACTTTGAAATCGAGAACTCCTTCATTTTTATATATACGCATACCTTTTAAAAATAGTTGTCTCTAAAAAAAAGCTACATTTTTTGGTAAAATTCCGCTTTTACATTTACGACATGGCGGTAAATGTTTAAATTTAACCCTTTGACCGCCAAGATATTTAATTTTAATATTCACTCACTTGAAGTTCTGTCTCGCTGACGCGATGCATAACTTCAAGTAAGTGAATATTATTCAGATTTGACCAAATGGAGTAAGAAATTGTATTTTGAAGAAGACTATTTGACGGTATGACGTGTCATTCTATGAAAATATATGGAAAAGTTCCAGTTCACATTGACATTAGGGGCGGACCATTTAATACCGGGAGGGGGGGTATGGTTTTTCTTCCTAATCAAATTATTTTTTTCCTTCCAACAAGAAAACATAACTTTTTTTTTTCTCCCCGAGCAAAAACAAACAATTTTTTCCTGAGATATCACAGACAATTTTTTTTTTCTAGGACTTGTTTTTAAGATCCATTCAACTGCGAAACGGGCATGCGTGGGACGGTCACGTGTAGGCCTACAGTAGCCGATAGAGTACAGGTTGACGGCATTAATGTCAGCAGCTAAACTGATTACAAGATACTATTCAAACGAGACATAGACCCAATGCTGTTTTAATGTTGGACAAACGTCTGCGATGCTGGCCCAACGTTGAACCAACATTGGCGGAGTGTACAAATGTTTAGGAAAAAGCTGTCCTATCAATACACATTATTGGGGCAGCTGTTTCGCAATCCCCGCAGTAATAAAGTCACCCAGCTAAGAGCCAGATATATTAAAGAGCTTTGGTGGAATTATTAACTCATAGATGTTACTCAAGTATATATCGACTTGCTATGATTTGGAAACTTGCTCTAAATGCGGCAGTGGGTATAAAACGCATATCTTAGTATTTTTATGATATAGGGCACAGGCCTACCCACGGGCAATTTTTGCATTCTGGGGGACCCATGTCCTGCAAGCTTTAACAGTTGACTAAACCTTTAATCCCATATATTAAAAGGCAGGTGTTATTTCCCGTGCTCATTCCAGTGTGCCGGTATAATACCTATGCATTAGAGGTTTGCCCGAGCGGAGCGAGGGAATTTTTGCCTTTCTTTGGCAGTTTCCGACAGATTTGGAAAGATCTGCTGGCTGCCAACAATCTATTTTTTTCTTAAACATAAATGAGCAAATTATTTTTTTCCCACACTCTATAAAGCAAACTATTTTTTTTTGTCAATGTCGTCAACAAATTATTTTTTTACGAAAAAACCATACCCCCCCCCCCGGTATTAAATGGTCGGCCCCTTATAAATATCAATTATTTGTTGTAGGTGTGATTATGATATCTAGAATATCATAATGTAAGACACTATAGTGTGATCGGGTCTAAATCACAGATTTTGGTGCAGATTTCATGATCACCTTTTTAATTTCCTTTTCAGGTTGAAAGATATTTAGTTTAAAATTTGGTGACATTTGGGAATTAATCTAGAAATTCAATTCAATTCAGGTTATTCAGTCTACTAGATACAATATCAATAACAGTTTGATAACATAAACAAATAACACAAAAACATATACATGAGGTACATAATAATAAGTATTAATATCACTGGAATATGAAATAGTAAAGGTACACCTGGGAAAGAAGCTAAACACGATTCATTGGAGCCTTTGCTAGTAGTTCCCACCCAACACATTTTTTAATTCCCACCAGCCCTTTTATAATATGATTATAATAAGCGACATTTACAAGACAAACATTTAAAAAACCATGAAGAACAATAAAAAGTTAGAGCGAATGACAATAATGTTACTGATAAAATAGGTTGAGAAATAACCACATGTTTTAAATAGTTGTTTCAGATATTAGTTGAGGACTGCGACCGGGTCCGTCGCCACGCACCCTACCCCCCCCCCCCCCGGAAAATAATATATTTTAAAACCAACAGGCTGTTCATTAAAGTCGTTGACTCTATGTCTTTCTTAACCTTTTCACCGCGATGTTATTAAAATGATATTGTCACTCACTTGTGTCTCGCTGACACGATTCACAACTTCAGGTGAGTGACAATATTATTTAGATTTGAAGGTTAAAATGAAGGTAAACTATTGTCAAATGTTGCTGATTGATGTCACGTTTTACCTTTAATATGTTTAAAATCTGACATTTAAGGTAATAATAATAAAGACAATAAAAACGAATATAATTGTGACAGGCGCCAAGGGGTTGATGTGATATTTGCTTCTGTAGCTATAACCCTATTTTATTGGAATTTTCAACTATTTGAAGTTATGTCTCGCTGACGCGATTCACAACGTAAAATTGGTGAAAATTATTTCGATTTGACAAAATCCAGGTCAACAATTTTGACATCTTGCTGATTGTTTTCTCTTGTTATCTTTAAGATGTCCAATAGCTGGTACTTAATGTCATAATAAAAAAATAAAAAAAATAAATGAATATAACCGGGAACGACCATTGAAGTGTTAATAGTCCTGGGGAAAGGTGATATATGCCTATTGGGCTGAGCTGTTGTAATAAATTGCTGGGTATACGTTGGGGTAAACGGGGAAGACATGGGGATTAGGTCTATAGTACAATGAATGATGTGGTGAAACTAAAATGAATGAATGAATGAATGAATGAATGAATGAATGAATGAATGAATGAATGAATGAATGAATGAATGAATGAATGAATAAATGAATGAATGAATGAATGAATGAATGAATAAATGAATGAATGAATGAATGAATGAATGAATGAATGAATGAATGAATGAATGAATGAATGAATGAATGAATGAATGAATGAATGAATAAATGAATGAATGAATGAATGAATGAATGAATGAATGAATGAATGAATGAATGAATGAATGAATGAATGAATGAATGAATGAAGGAATGAAGGAATAAATGAATGAATGAATGTTCATGAATGAATGAATGTGCATGAATGAATGAATGAATGAATGAATAAATGAATGAATAAATGAATGAATGAATGAATGAATGAATGAATGAATGAATGAATGAATGAATGAATGAATGAATGAATAATTGAATGAATGAATAATTGAATGAATGAATGAATGAATGAATAAATGAATGAATGAATGAATAAACGAATGAATGAATGAATGAATGAATGAATGAATGAATGAATGAATGAATGAATGAATGAATGAATGAATGAATGAATGAATGAACCGTGGTGGAAATGCTGGACTGCTCGCTAGATGGTGAAAAAAGCAGAAACTTTGGTGTTGTGTAAAATTATAGTTTGTATTAGTCACTAGGTGTCTCTATGATAGATATAATGTTTTAGTTCTTTTCATTGAAACTTCTATTCTGTGAAACTCAATGACCATGACCTTCTTTGCTTTCACCAAGCTGACTGCTAGAATGAAGTATGGGAGGGGTCTTAGATAACCTTGTTTTCACCGAGTGACGTCACTGAGTTTCACAGAATGAAGTATGGGGAAGGGGGGCTTATATAACCTTGTTTTCACCGAGTGACGTCACTGCGTTTCACAGAATTTAGGTTGAACAGTGGCGTGTCCAGGGGAGTCTCCTTGTTGCCCGGAGCCCCCCCCCCCCACCTCATTTTTTATAGGAAAATAAATTATTTATGATGGAATTTTAAACTAACTAGCAGTGTTACAGCTGTCATCCCAGCAAACACAAAACATTTGTATGACATTTATACAACGCCAACACAACGTCTTCGACGCTGCTCCAACATTGTGTAAATGTCATACAAATGTTTGGTGCTTGCTGGGATGTGCTGTAAAACTTACGGATTTACAAAGCTAAGCCTATCCGTAATCCCTTTCTGATGCCCACTGACACACCTTTTCCCACCTGTGTGGAAATGAGCGTCTGTCACTGATGACGGAATACTGATCTGCAAAGGCAGAAGGCAGTATCTATGGAGCTGTATTCGGGTCAAAACTGTCAGGAAGTCAAACTCTCGTTCTGATTTAATGACATACGTTTTAATTGACGCATTTGTAATGTTAGCATTGTTGCTTATCTCATCTTAACCGACACGATTGTGGTCTTCTTTACAGTTACATATGTTAATTGAACAGCAATCTCATTTTAATTTTGCAACTCTCGTTCTTTTTTAATGACATACGTTTTAATTGACGCATTTGTAATGTTGCGTACCTCATCTTAATCGACACACTTGTGGACTTCTTTAGTTGCATAAGTTAATTGAGCCGTAATCTCATTTTAATTGACATGCCTGTAGTCTGCTTTACGGCTATACAAGTTAATTGAACGCGTCCCGTTCTTCTTGACTGTCTAACGTTCAACTGTGATTGGCATTGCTGTTGACGGTGAATCATGTTAGTTGAGTAATCTGTGTTTTAGCCGACTAAGAACGAACGCGCATCCAATTTAGCGCAGTGTTTACACCTCTACATAAAACACGTAGAGATAACTTGGCCTTAATGTGATCTGTCCCAAGGTCATATTCTGGCCAATAATAATTGTGGGGTTCGACACGTGGTTTACACTTGTTCCTCGCCGGCAACAGCGCCATCTGGAGAGTGGAGGAGAATTATGGTCTGTCAACATGGTAAATAATGCTCAACAACAAAATGATGTATATTAATGTTTATTTATTGATGCCATTCTTCAGTTATTACAAACATTGATCACTGTTTCTAATATTGTTGT
Source organism: Flabesymbios commensalis (assembly GCA_964017125.1). NCBI lineage: Eukaryota > Metazoa > Annelida > Polychaeta > Terebellida > Flabelligeridae > Flabesymbios > Flabesymbios commensalis. The sequence continues at coordinate 16,307,567 of OZ024913.1, forward strand.
AAAATAGGCAATCTCATGGATTATACCCACCCTCACCGTCATTTCGTCCCAATTTTACTGAATTACGTGATTTCAATAGACTTTTAACATTTAAAATCCCCTATTATCGACAGTTGGGTATAAACCAGGAGATAATCACTAAATCAGATAGCCGTAAAATATATGTTATGGTTAATATGAATGACATAAATAACATTAATGATTATTATTCGTAATATAATAAGCGTATACCCCTGTATACTAAACAGATATAGTAGCAGTGCATCTCTCAAGATTAATTAGACTAATATATATTTTCGCCCACCACCACAACCTGCATCACAGTATCTTTTTTTCGTTCATTTATACTATAAAGTTTACCTCCGAAAAATGTCTGCTAGATTATGTGTGTACAATACTCTGGGTGGCTTACAGCTGAGTACAATAAAAACTATAGGGCCCACCGGTAGATCTACTCAGCTACTGGAACCACATTATTTAGCCTTTTTTGTAGTCTAGCGTTCGTTCTTAGTCGGTTAAAACGCAGATGATTCAACTAAAATGAGTCCCCGTCAACAGCAATGCCAATCACATTTGAACGTCAGACAGTCAAGAAGAACGGGACGCGTTCAATTAACTTGCATAGCCGTAAAGAAGACTGCAGGCATGTCAATTAAAATGAGATTACGGCTCAATTAACTTATGCAACTAAAGAAGACCACAAGTGTGTCGGTTAAGATGAGATACGCAACATTACAAATGCGTCAATTAAAACGTATGTCAATAAATCAGAACGAGAGTTTGCGTCGAATGACTTCCTGACAGTTTTGACCCGAATACAGCTCCATTAGTATCTGCTTACTTGTAAAGTAAGCAGATACTGCCTTTTGCCTTCGCACGGCAGACATTGAGCTGGGACGTGCATATCAGCATCGACAAAGTTGTTGATGAGCTAGCCAGGTGTCCCCACTGTCGACTCCGCTTTTCCGTCATGCGGTGTTTTTGGACAGTCTGCCTGTTGAATCTACTATAAAGTAGGCCAACGATTCTGTGTCACACAGTCACAGATACAAAAGGCAGTAGTATCTCGCCATTGCATTGTATATTTTAATACCAGACACAAAGATTAAATTTATTACGAAGTATTTTTAGATTTCATGCTTTATATTATTTACATTTAAAATCACAATATTCAATTTCTGAAGTGTGCTATTTGTCTGGCAATAAAACCATCCTTTATGCTACCGGAGCAACCACATAATGTCAAATTATCAAAATTTTCTGGGGGTGGGAGCGCTCAGCGACATCCCATCAAAGGCGCTGCGCGCCAACTTGTTAAGAACTTGTTAAGAAATTTGAAAACACCCCCATACGCCCATAGTGGATACGCCCCTATTGACAACGTCGCTCTTCACAGAAAACTACTTCAAAAAACTATATCGATTACGGAACAAACATACTAACGATACTAAATCACGAGGGGTTAGAATCAATAATGATCGATACTACAAGCTAGTCTATTCTACTGAAATGTGGTACAGTCTATCGATTGTGAAACCACATACATCAAGTGTGACCTTTCAGGGCGGGGACCGTCATAATCTAAGTGTGACCTTTCAGCGCGGGGACCGTCAATCTGACGTCTAAAAACGTATGATTCTTATGATAGCCATAGGTACGCATAATCTGATAATAGGTATTCAATTGGAGGCAAAAGATCTAACTAAGACATTTATGATGATTTCAAACTGAAAAAAACCCTTCACTCTCCATAGTGCATACCAAAAATAATCGGCGTTGCAAGGGTTACATTAATCTATATAAATGTCTGTCTAGGTACAAGGTCGACCACAGAGACACTCACACCCAGCAAAGACGGCACGACGAGGCGGACAATGCTGGCTTAATGTTGGGCCAACGTCACGGGCACTGGTCCAATATTCAACCAGCATGGTGTTTACAATGATGTTTAGAGTGAATTACGGTCAGCTAATAAACACAGTACAGTTTAGAACCGGTATTCACAGATCGACTGACCCAGATTGTAGGCACGTGATTGGTCCATCTCGACCAATCACGTGCCTAAGATCTGGGTCGGTCGCTCTGAGAATGGGGCCATGCAACGTGGTGGCGAGCTTTTCATCCAGGTTAGGTTGACGACATTACATTCCCAGTATAGTGAGTGCACAACCATCCACACAATAATCATATGGGCCTACATTGGTTACCTAGAAATGCACCCTCCCTACTATACATTGATTTTAAAGATCTATTAAATGGCAGGGTCCCTCTTCATCGTATATGCCTACAAACAGATAGACCGAGAGATAATGTATTGACATAGTAAAACTCATTTCTGACTGTATTTGCTATAAACAATATGTAAATACAGAGGGTCAGCTTTGTAAATTCGCAGCCCAGCAGACGCAGGACGTTGAAGCAATATTGTTTTAATGTTGGTCAACGTTTGACGCTGGATCAACATTAAAACAACACTGTATCGTGTCTGCATGGAGATTATGTTTAACCCTTTCAGCGCGGGATCGACTTTATACGTCAGAATCCGACGTCTGTAGACGTCAGATTCTGACGTATAAAGACGGTCATCGCACTGACATTAATTTTATGATG
>OZ024913.1:16315176-16390176 GCA_964017125.1 Flabesymbios commensalis
GACGTCTTTCGTTTCTAGTAACAGTGATTCAATCGGCTAATAAAACAGATTACTATGATGACTAGATGACCATAGTCATTCTCAGGGTTATTCACGGTCACACTGTGGCGTAATAAAAGTTATTTTTTCGATATCTTAAACTTTATTACATAAACTGTCATTTATTCGGAACATTCATACACCAATATGGTATGTTCATGACTGTCTATCAGGTATCGGATTCTTCACATACAGTGCTTAACCCTTTCACCGCCGGTGCCGATTATATTCGGGTTTTTTATTGGCACATTAAATACCAGGTACCAGGTGTTGAACATGCTAAAGATAACACGTGGCATCAATGGGTTAGATTTCAAAATCGTTGACCACCATTTTGTCAAATCTGAATAAATTTCACCCACTTGAAGTTGTGGATCGCGTCAGCGAGACACAACTTCAAGTGGGTGAAAATTCAAATTGAATAATTTGGCGGTTAAAGGGTTAACGGAAGTTTATTCATAATATCCCTTTCTAACAGAGATGAGTTTTTAGATAACTTGAACTTCCACTTACAAAAACATTATCTATTCCGCTTTGAAAGCCAGATGGCCTTGTACGGCATCATTTTTTTCTGTGGTTGTAATACTGAAACCATTCAATTCGGTATCGTTCTCTTCAGCTAGAGATGTATAGATTAAGATTAAATCTTAGATGGGATCTGCTCTTTATTTTGTTTTCATATACGTTACTGAATAATATCTTAATAGAGATACCCTACAATTTTTTTTGATAAGCTGTTCCACCTCAGGCGATATAATCAATAAAATTATAATCTTCAATCACTAAAATCTCAAAAAATATTTTGTATGGTTGCTGCAATAACTCACAATACTAACATAAAATTGTCGTATTTAGTTGATTTAGTATGAAATGCGGGAGCTCAATACATTTAATTAACCCTTAACACTTTAGCCACCAAATTATTTAATTTGAATTTTCACCCACTCGAAGTTGTGTCTCGCTGACGCGATCCACAACTTCAAGTGAGTGAAAATTATTGAGATTTGACAAAATAGAGGTCAACTCTTTTCAAATATTGCTGTTTGATATCACATATTTAAGAATTGGTAATTAATGTGCTAATAAAAAAGGAAAACCTGAATATATGCGGCACCGGCGGTTAAAAGGTTAAAGTGCTGAAATATTGTTTTGTATAAACCATGGTGACAATGGTTTTTCCGTTTGTCCCAGTAAGTTCTTTCTGCTTCAGTTGAGCACCTATATGTTATGGGTCTACGGCCATTACAAATATTGCGGGGATCGACTCTAGACGACGTCAGAATTCTGACGTGTAAAGTCGATCTCGCGTTGTAAGAGTTGAAAGTCAGATGAAGTCTCTTGAACTGCTCAATGCACAATATGGTCCTCAATTCTATTTTAACCTTTTCAAGCCTGAGTTTACCATTGCAATCTTCATCCACTACAAGCCGCGAATTGCTGTCGCAATTCTCGACCTGTAGTGGATGAAGATAATGTGATGTGGTTTAAAAATTAAAGAAAATTGTCATGAATTGTAAACCAGTTTCATGGAAATTTTCGTTCTAAATCCCTTTGTTGTAGAAAAATTAAGTCTGTTTTCAGGGATGTAAAATGATGCTTTGATGCATCGTGGGGGCTTCAAGGTTAAATAGAGTTTTAATGGCGAGAAGGCATCATAGGCACACCCACTGGGAGCAATTTCCAAGAATCGAAAGCGGTCGGCGGATCGCAAAAGTGAGAACAGTCTGGCTGTATAATAATGAAACAGTTGATTTTATCCACATATATATCACTAAATAAAACTAGTGGGTAACAAAGGGAAATGTTTAAATCCTTGCAGCAATACACAGCGATGTACAATTGCAAAAATGGCAATAAACACTTTTTTAGTTCGCGATCATGGCATCCTATCATATAGGCGAATAGTATTAGGTTTTCAAAGGGGGGGGGGTATGCCCAAGCTGAATTTATCAAGAAACCTCCGAAATACTATTACATATAAACATACTAAAACTCCCCGCGATTCCCGCCGGAACCTTTTCCATTATTCAAGATGGCGTCCAAGATGGCCGCCAAAATGTTAATACCCCCAAAATATTATGATAAAAGGTTTCTCAACAGTTTTCTATCCTACTGGCCATATAGTGAATGACAGAAAAAAATCTATCAAAATCGGACCCCATTGGTCGTGAAGATCGTAAACCCAGCCTAAATTGGCCAAAATTGGTTATAATTCATGTTTTTAAGAGATGGGGGACTCATAGTTTAAGATAACATTTAATTCATTATTTGATGTAACACATCTAAGATGGTGGTGGGCAAAATCCAAGGTTGATGTTAAAAGAATAAAAATTATGATTTTTACCAAATAAAGCTAAGAACATGTGTAATACCTCATTTTCATTGGATTTTGACATGTAAATACTTTTATGGTATTATGTCTGTGTTTCGAGGTGACTTGCAAGGTTCAAGGGTTAATTTTAAGGTCAAATTCCTGAGAAAAATATTTGAAACAAATACAAATATCAACAAACATCATAATCTGATAATTATGTAATGCTTCTTTTTGAGGCGTTTTTAACTGAAGAAACCATTTATGGTATTTTTTTGGTGATTCAATGACTTCTGGAGGATCAAAAAGTAAATTCCAAGGTCAAAATGTAAAAACAAATATTATTAAAGTCTTTAATATCAAAAACGTTAATTGCAAGGTCAACATTGTCAAGTAAGAACAAGTGTAATACCTGTTTTTCGTGTAAAAAGAGGTAGCCGACCTAACTTATCCTATACTGGAAGATCCATTTCTGGTATTATTTTAGTGATTCGACGTCATCTTCAAAATCAAAATGTCAATTTCAAGGTCAAAGGAGTGGAAATATGACTCGAACAAATTAAAATAACACAATGTAACAACCTGTTTCAATAATATTTTGGCTAGAAAATTTTTTTCTGGTAGTAGCTCGATCAAAAGTCTCATTCCGAAAATATTTTATCAGAATCAGAATCAGAAATGTTTTATTTGACCTAGATATTATATACATATTTCATACAATGTGTTTGGTATACAAGTGGTCAGGGAGACTCTCCTTAAGGTCAGTAAATGACCGCTGACAGGAGGGCCACCCTTTAGAAAACTTACAGATACAATATATATATTCTCTTTGCGTTTACAAAAATAATATATAGTAATAAAAATTGAACGGTTATTAACCATTTAACGGTATAGAATAGATTTAACAGTAATCAGAAGAGCAATATTGGTTTTATAATGACACGTGTATGTATCGTAGCTACAGACCCAGCAAACACGACACGTTGACCTAGCGCTGGGCCAATGCTGGCCCGGCGTCGTAGACGGGTCAACGTGTCGTGTCTGCTGGGCTATGAAAGCACAGACCAGCAAACACGAGACGCTATACCAAAACCGGTCCAATGTTGGGCCAGGGGTCACTGACCCTGGACCAACACCAGCACCGGCCAACGTAACATGTTCGCTGGGCATGCATGGTAAGTCGAATTACGGAGGCAATGACTAAATAAATACCTGTAAGAAGACTCGTTCACTCCGCGCTGGCCCAAGGCTGGGCCAGTGTCATAGACAGTGGACCAGCACCGATCCAATGCAGAGCGAACAAGACTGTGTGTCGGGAAAACATGTGGGGCAAATTTATAGAGGCCTGTCCAGACAAATAAAACAGTTATCAATATTCCATTCATCTTTATAAGTATTCAAAATGCTATTTTTTTATATATATTGCAAAACCGTGTAGGCTGTCAGTTGTAGTTTTATTTAGTATGATTTGATCAGTATTGTTTAATAAATATGGTAAACTGTTGCGAGCACAAAGATTCGCATATTCACGTCTAACTCTATGTGTTATAGAGTTTCTCCGTCTTGTATAATGTTCATGGTTTTCAAATTAAAAACGAGATCCAATGAAGTAAAGTATTTGGGGGTTTGATTATTAATTAACTTGTGATAGAATTTGCGTTGTTGTATTTGATGTATATCTTTCATTTTAAGAAGCTTCAAATGTTTGAATAGGGGATCAGTATGGGCATTATATTTACTTAATGAAATTATTCTGACTACTTTCTTTTGTATTTTAAATATTCTTTGATGGTTATATCCCCATGCCAGAACAATAGTTAATGTGTGGAAGAAACATAGAATTATAAATAGTTAAGAGAATGTGCTAAGGTAGGAAGCGTTTCAATTTATTTGGGATACCAACACATCTAGATAACTTGAGAGATATTTTGTCTGTATGACCATTCCAACTTAACTTTTTATCAATTGTAACTCCCAAAAAGTCAAAATTAGCTACACATTCTATGTTAACATTATTTATATTTATTATTGGTATTTCTACTCTTTTTTGTGGCATATGAAATATAACAAATTTAGATTTAGTTGTATTTAGAGAAAGTTTATTTAATTTGAGCCATTTATCAATCTTACATAGTTCCTTATTTATATTACCATTAAGGGTTTCATTTTGTGATTTAGATTTAAAAGCATTGAGCGTGCTACAAAGAGTTGTGTCGTCTGCATACATTATTAAACTAAAAATTGTGCTTGCTGAAGGGAAGTAATTTATATAGATGATGAAAAGTAATGGACCTAAAATTGAGCTTTGTGGCACTCCTGTTTTTATGTCTGTAAAATTAGATGTTGTATTTAAATATTCCACATATTGCTTGCGGTTTGATAGATAACTTTTAAAAAGTGATAAAGCAGTTTCTTTTACCCCATAATAGCTTAATTTGTCCAAAAGTATATCATGATCGAGAGTATCAAACGCTTTTGAAAGATCTAGGAAAATTGAGATTGGTACGTCACCTGAGTCCATATGTTTTATGGTTTTGTCTACAAGTTCTAAAACTGCAGATTCTGTAGAATGTTTTTTTCTAAAACCGTATTGACTTGTAAAGTACAAATTGTGCAGATTAAAGTGATTATGTAATTGGTCAAAGATGACACGCTCAAATATTTTAGAAAAAACCGGAAGTAGTGATATGGGACGGTAATTGTCCAAAAGTGTTGGGTCATTTTTCTTAAATATCGGGACAATTTTCGCGATTTTTAACTCGTCTGGAAAAACTCCACTTGCAAGAGATTGATTTGTAATAAATGCTATTGACTTTGTGATATATGGCGTGATTGTTTTTAGTAGTTTTGTATTAATCTTATCAATACCACAGCTATTTTTTGAGGAAAGGTTGTCGATTATTTTTATTACATCGGCTTCTTCAACAGGTTTAAAGTTCAATACGTCAGAACACGGGTTATTCAAATAATTTTTGAATGAGCCATGCTCTATATTACTTATGTTATTTACTACATTGGGCCCAATGTTACAGAAAAATAGATTAAACTTATTTGCAATCGTCTCTTTATCGGAAACAGTACTCCCATCTATTTTGAAGTGTTATTAATAAATTTTTTTTATGTCTTTTATAGTTATCCAAGTATTTTTTAAGTCATTTTTATATTTAGTGAAACATGAGTAATAATATGTCTTCTTTGCATTTCGTATTAGTTTCTGTGGTATCTTGTTATAAGAACTAATATTATGTTTAACAGTTTGATATAAAATGGTATTGCGGGGGGGTTGTCTTTAGTCTATGGTTTAGGCTATCTCTGAATTTTATTGACCTTATAATTCCGGCAGTAATCCATTTTGAATTCTTATGTATGTGTTTGTTATACTTGACTAGCTTGGCTGGGAGATGTTTTTCATATTTCTCTTGAAGTTTGTCACTCATCAATTGACTACAACGTTTTTATCGTATTATAATGTCACTTAAAAGACCTTTTGTGCCGAAAAGTGACGTAAAGCAATGATTTACTACTACTACTACTTGAAGTTTGTCCCTAATTATATTGTAGTTTTGATTTGGATCAACACAAATACAAATAGAAACAAGTGTAATCCATATCTTTGATGAGGTTTTTTACCTGCATTTCTTGTAGTACAATGTTGATGGTTAAATGTCATATGCATGGCTATAAGATTAATTAGCTATTTTTAAAGGAATAAAGTGTTATTCAACGCCTCCCCATCGCACTTTAGCGTTTTCCCATTGCCATTTAACGTGTTCCCATTGCCATTCAACGCTTCATATGATGAAGCGTTGAATGGCAATGGGAACACTGCACTGCGTCGTCCCCATCACCTGTTAGCACATAACTTCATAATTTGTATATCAAAATGTACTTTTTTACAAGCGAATCATTATGAAACAAGCTTTGATTCACGACATAGTCAGATATATTATTTATTTTCAATTTCTGTTATGTTAATGATAGAAATAATATTTAAATTTCACAAATAGAAAAATCTTGATATTTCCCTTATCAGTTTACCATAAATTGCAAATAAATGATAGGCTTGACTATTTAGTGACTCAGAGCCTGTTTTATTGTAATCTCTATGACAATAAATGCACATGAAGACATTGAAATCATAAAGTTATATTGATTACAATCCGAGATATAGCGGTTTTAACATTTTGGCGGCCATCCTGGACGCCATCTTGAATAATGGAAAAAGCTCTGGTGGGAATCTCGGGGAGTTTTAGTATGTTGTTTCTAAAGGTATTTGGAAGGTTTTCTGAAAAAAGTCAGCTTGTGCATATCCCCATTATAATATTTCCTCAAATTGGTGAAAATATTAAGCAAGCCCACATTTGTTTTAACACTGTTGATTGAAGAGGTGGCAGCTATTTTCTAGAATATTTCCTAAATGTGACTTGATCATGCAAGAAATAGCCACAATTAACCATTATTGCATGTTGTATTTATAATCCAGTCAAAATAGGGAAAGATCCACCACAGATTGCAACAGTTTGTTTTTATTTGTAATTCAATTCAATTCAATTCGTTTATTATACTGACGAGTACAAAATACAAAAAAAAAAAAAAAATAATCAGTTTAATTTCGGTACCCAGCCCTTGAGGCTTATTCGTCAGTTTATATGACAAGTATGCATAAAAGGTGTACAGACGAGGTGTGAGAATGTAGGCATATCAATGTGGGCCCTAAAATGGTGATGCTCCAGCGAATACACCTGCATGGACCCGGTCCTAGCAAAGCGATGGACCAACGTCTACGATGTCGGCCCGTCTCTCAACCAGCACCGGCGCAAAGTCCGGAGTTTAATAATAGATCAGTATTCAAACGTGAAATATTGAAGGCCACTGTTGGTTCAACGCTGCTTCAATGCTGGGCCAACGCTTGAGACATTGGCGCAGCACTGAAGCAGCGGGTTATAAAATAACACCAGCTCGAAATATAATTATATACATCTATGAGCCAGAAAATGCTGTATCTATTACACAAAAATATTTTATAAAATTTATTGACATTATCAAAAGTGAAATAGTGTGTCAACGTACCTTACAAAATGCTTTATATAAAATTATTCACATAGTCAAACCGTCGTGAATAGTGTGTCAATTGCTAGGCCAACGTTCGAGACGTTGGCGCAGCACTGAAACAGTGGTCTATAAAATAACAAGTATATAACCTAAAATCATATGTTAACCCTTAAAAGGTAAACATCTAAATAAACTATCAGACAAACACGAGGCGTTGACCCAATACCGCGTCAATGCTATGTCTGACTACTGGGTCAACACGCAGGGTCAACGCCCCGTGCCAGCTGTGAGATGATTACCAGCATAACCACAAGAGCACAGCGAGGTTGTAAATAAAATACATTATATAACAGTTATAGTCAATGTGTTGATGATTGAGTGCCGGGTCATTGTCAAAAGCATTGGCCCAACACCATATCATCACCCATTAACTATTTATTGTACAAAATATTTTGTCGCTCATTCCAAGCTGTCTGTACAAACCAGGCCAATTTATATACTATATGTCGGTTTGACATTATGAGGCAAAATTTGTCTTCATCCCCTAAAGTATTAAAGTGTATGTCTTGTATTGTGACATTAATAAAGTCATACAGTTCTTTTCTTAATTCATCGTAGCGTGAACATTGACATATAAAGTGCAATTCATTCTCTATCTCATTACTCTCACATACAACACAAACTCTCAATTCTATACTTTTGCCTGTATATCGGCCAGTTTCAATGGCTAAGGGAAGCACCCCTAACCGAAGCTGAGCTAACAAAGATCTTTTGGATTTTGATAAATTACATATCAAATAACATTCCTCTTTATACTCTACTTTATGTTTAATGTAAGTACGGAGTTTCGGGAATGACGTCAACGATTCTTTGCACTGTAATGAAGTTAACATACTTTGCACGTAGGTCAACATTGATAATCTAAAACACTTATTTGCTTGTCAAAAGGATTTTCATTATGTATTCCGGCCCATCCTCCACCGTGTAAATGATAGGGCCTACTGACAATTGTCTACACCTGGTCACATATTTCAAATCTGATACATGACGTTTTCCAGATGTGAAATGAAAAATAAATGAAATGAATCGGGCTTTAGGCCACCTTTGTGCACATATAGGCTAAACTGGGCCAGGAGAACCTCCTGAGGATGGTGAGATGATTGAGATGACACTGTCCTCCAGACACAGGATTCGAAATTCGAACCCTGGCGGTCTGACCACGGAGGCTCCCCACAATACTAACTTTCACACGTGGATGGGGAAGAAACAATTTGTTTCTTTCAAACCGCCGAGACCGGGAACCGAACCCCGAACTCTGGCGTGAAAGGCAGCGGTGCTAACCACTACCCTAGGGCCCCAGATGTGAAAGTGTGCATAGGGTGGGGTGTGCAGCCAGCAAACACGAGAAGTTGAGCCGATGTTGTTTTAATGTTGGTCCATCGTCTTGCGTTTACTAGCCTTGAATAACGTGAATCACTCGTTCTGTATAATTGAAACATCCATCAATAAGAATCTGTCCTTTTGAAATGATACTTGTCTTTATCATGATTTGTTTTGATCCTCAATACTCCTTATCCCCTGATCACGACTGTTGTCGTTTTTAATCTGTTTTATTAGTTGATTAAATCACTGATATTAGGAACATGATGTGTGTATAAACATCAGGATTTGCAAATATGTTTGGTCTCAAATTAAGAAAAATGAGTAATTTTCACCCATTTGAAGTTATGAGTCGCGGCAACGAGACACAATGGGTGAAACTTTAAATAAATTAACTGAGGGTTAATGATGGTATAAGCGTATCTGTATTCACCAATCACAGCAGTGATCAGTAACATTGAATATTTAGAAGAGCAGGGGGGCGTGCCCATGTGTTTTTTTTGTGCCCGGACCTCCCCCCCCCCCCCCCCCCTCAAGTCTGACAATGATTTTAGTTGGTATTGGAAGTGAGATACTGTGTGCCAGGTGAGGTGGCGAGGTATTAACCTATGAACATATTATGTTATGACGCCTGGTATTTTCTATGTCCACCCTGATGGACAATTTGACGTGCCAGAACCATCACATGTTATTTCACATTTGGCAACTTTTCAGGAGAACCCTAAATCTATTTCCCTCTATTCTTCAAATCCAAATTCTATAATAAAACAAAATCCTACTTATTTGTACGTCTGATATCATAGGAAACAATATGATATAGCTTAATTACTCTCGCAGTGGATAATTTTTTAATTAAACACGTTTTTAACACTTAACATGTTCTGATTCTGTGGAGCATGAACTCAATTTCAGTAAATTACGTGTTAAATGTCCTTTAGCACGTTCCGACTGTAGCAGTTATGGCCACATCTATATTCAACACCCAGTTATCATTCCACGAGTGGGGCCGATATCAGAGCCATTAAGTGGCAGCTGTCAGTTAGCACCATGCATCGCTAATGATGACTGAAACATCAGAAAACTGTTGCTAACATCAATGAAGATTAATGTGAATTTTTTTTAAAGAATTTAATTTTAAAAATAATTATGTATATTATTTATAGCGCAACAAACGTGAAATCTGTCACTTAGCACGTTCTGTCTCTGAAAAAACATCACTGCACTCTTCAATAACTGGGATTAGCATGTTATGGCTCCAATAAATTGGATAAGCAAATTAAGATAAGTGACAGTTGTCACTTTCTGTTTAGGAAGAAAGCGTAACTAAAATTGTTCTGCTCTGGGGATAAGTCAAGTTTCAGTTAACATGTGAACACAAAACATATCTCTCATTTTGACGCGATTTTTTCCACAAACATGCGCCATTATGGACTATCAATTCCATAATGTGCTAACTGCCTGAAGTTAACACGTTATGGTTCTGGCACGTTGCATTGATGATTTGGTGACAGTAGTGAATGAAACATGACGAAAATAATGATCACAAAATACAACGACAGATGTTATGGATCCATTGTCGAAAAAAATCAATATATATATTATTTAGGTCTGGTGACACAAGGACGACAAACAAAAACTCCGTTGGGGTGGGCCTATGCCCACGTAACCCCCTAGAGTGGAACGTTCCTTCGTCACATTCCAAACCTCAATAAAAAGTTTGCTCGCCCCTGGGAATTCCGGCTAACTCTGTGTATGCACTCTTTGTATGACGGAAATTTCCGTTGGCGTGTATCAATGGACACTACCATCCCCGGATCATTATCGTGTTCGTTGGTGTGACCAACGAACACGATATGACGGTTGATCTAGACCGCTGATACAGCATTATGACGGCGACCAAGAAGAGTACACTTGAAGCATTTGAGAAAATGCAATTCTACAGAAATGTAGACTAGTGGCAACGGAATGGCGGGAAGTGATCAGTTGATCCAGTCACATTACGAAGTACATGCGATATCACAGTCAATCAAAATATGTACATTTTCAGCAAGATTTTACTCCTGACAGCTCCCAAGCTTGCTATATGTTTATAAGCTTAGTTTTTAAAAAATACGTATTAGCTTAACTTTTTTCCATTTCCATTGCAAAAGTTAAGAGCGTTTTAAATTAACCCTTTAACCACCGGTGCCGCATATATTCGGGTTTTTATTTTTTATTAGCACATATAGCACCACATTTTAAATATGTTTAAGGTAAAATGTGACATCAACCAGCAAGATTTGAAAAGAGTTGACCTCCATTTTGTCAAATCTGAATAATTTTCACTGACTTGAAGTTGTGGATCGCGTCAGCGAGACACAACTTCAAGTGGATGAAAATTCAGATTGAATAATTTGGCGGTTAAAGGGTTAATGAACATCAGAGGAGGCTGTAAGGTAATGTGTTTATATAAACGAAGGAGCCAAAGGTTTTTTTCCAATTTGAAATCACCATGAATTAGTGTAGGGTCTTATGTCAGTAAATGTGGTTCCGTGGGAATTACATGTTAATTCTTGACACCTATGTTCAATTTAAAGAAAAATTAATATACTGAACAAAATAAAATAGGGTGTCATTTTTTTCTGAAGCTCTACAGGTCATTTCCGGGGTCTTAAAAGTCATGACCCTAAAAACACACCGGGATTTTTTAAAACGTTTGTATTTCAAGGTAATATAGTCGTGTAATATAGCAAATTGAAGGAAATTGGCACGAAATAGTCAACATTCACAATTAACAAATATTCGAAAGATTTAAAGGTCATTTCCGGTCCCTTGAAGGTCATAATCCTAAACACACATATAGTCCACAGGCCAGAATTGGTCACCTACACCAACTTTTTGTTAAGCTTTGATATGTCCAAAACATGCAATGAGATGTTAACAGTAAATAAAAAAATAAGGACGAAATATATATTTTGAACGCTTATGGGGGGTACCCCCAAACCTAAAATTAGGGGTTAGTGTTACGCAAACGTCTGTCGTTGCAGTTGTAGCTGAACAATCTACACATGCAATATACCATATAAAAGATAACTAAATATCCGTTATACTGATGTATTGTATGATGCAGTGAATTAAACAGTTATCTCTACGCATACGTTTAAACATTTTTTTTTAATACAAATAATCAAAATCGACAACAAAACAAAATAGTAAACATGGTCAATGGAAACGACTTAATGCACTAACGATCATTATCAGTTGAATAGCCCAGGCCAAAATTTCGAGTGATCCCAGTCCATGGTTTACTAATTTTATAAACAGGTCTATTTCCCACCGCCAAATGGCATTTTTGACACCGAGGCACGTTCCATTTCAACAGGTGGTGTCATGCCCCTGTGTTTATTATAAGAAACTTCTATACGCGTTTAAAGGGACTAGCCCACGCTAAAATCATCAAAAAATCGGTGATTTTATTTTGGCTTTTTAATATGACCATATGATGTGAACATGTCCATAGACTAGAACTGCAAAGTTTTTTAATTTTTCTGCTGCGCACTCACCAGTTAGACTAGTTATAGAGACGAAATTCCCGTATTTTCTATTTTTGACATGGTTGTCAATAATTACAAATCAGGAATTTCGTCTCTATATCTAGCCTAACTGGTGAATGCGCAGCAGAAAAATTAAAAAACTTTGCAGTTCTAGTCTATGGACATGTTTACATCATATGGTCATATTAAGAAGCCAAAATAAAATCACCGAGTTTTTGATGATTTTAGCGTGGGCTAGTCCCTTTAAACAAAATGTTTTGTCTATAGCATTAGTAGATATCGTCTAGGCAGTAACGGCTAATTTGTCAATTAAGCTGTTGCTGCCTGGTGGTTTTGCAGAGCAGAATATATATTATTATCCCCTCTATATTATATGCCATTAATTTTATGTCAGTATTTTTATATTTTGTTTCAACCCTTTAACCGCCAAATGATTCAATTTGAATTTTCACCCACTTGAAGTTGTGTCTCGCTGACGCGATCCACAACTTCAAGTGAGTGAAAATTATTCAGATTTGACAAAATGGAGGTCAGCTCTTTTCAAATCTTGCTGGTTGATGTCACATTTTATCTTTAACATATATAAAATGTGGTACTTAATGTGCTAATAAAAAAATGAAAACCCGAATATATGCGACACTGGCGGTTAAAGGGTTAATCGACTTAATCTAATATCGATTTAACGAGGTTGGCACAGCACAGGGGTCACAGGGGTCGCACGGTTCACTCGACAACACCCCGATCCCCCTTCCCACCACGTACGTACGTCTCTGTATGCAATGTAATAAACATCCAAGTACGATAGGTGATGCAAGGCATCACATGGTAATAGTCGCGGCCAAAATATTTTTAAGTGCTGAAGGATTTTTTAGGAGGCGATATTGTTTATTGAAGAAATATCTCAAGTGAAATTAAAGTTATAATGTCGAGTTCTGAGCAGTTTTTAATATGAAAGGGAAAAATGATGATAGGCTTAATCCGGTGATGTGTTGGAAGAAAAATGGTTAAATTGATTGTACAGCTCAAAAAAATCAACAACAGAATTTCCAATATAGTAAGCGACTACTGTTGAGACGAATACAAAAAAAGGTGTTAAATAAATTAGCTTGGAATGTGCACGAGTGCACTCATATAATTTCGGGAACGGACATGAAAGGGTGGGAGTTAAATGGGACAAGTCACAATTCGGTCTATCTGTCAGTAATTGTGCTAATATTTATCCATTCCAAGTCTGTGTAATTATGCTATGACTTGGAGAGCAGATGATGGGATGGGATGGATGCTAGAGATTCACATACTTTTTTGACCGAAAAACATATATTCTTACTATTTATTATTTTTTTATTTGCTGTTAATATATAGATAGGCCTATATTCGGGTATCTAATTATGACAAATAATACACGATTATGCATTTGCTAATAACGTGAAGAAATGAAAATTATCGACAAATTCAAAATGCACCAAATTTTGTGTTCGTACAGGTTTATTAGTCCTGGATCACATTTTTTCTATGGTCATTTCTTAAAATTCAAGGACTTTTTAACCAGAAAAACGACCAAACTATTTATTATATAATTGGCTAGATTACGTACTACTACTGTATACACTGTAGATTTTTTTTATTAAGGTTGTGGTGTGCCTCTTAGTTTGTACAACATGCAATGAGGATCTTAAAAACTAATGCAGATATATTAAAAAATATCTAGACAGGCTATTTTTTTATTGTATGATTTTAACCGAAAAGGAAAACTCCATGACTTTTGTAGGTTTTCCATGAACGTACGAGCCCTGTACGTATCCAATCATATAGCAGTGAATAAATGACATAAAATAATGGAAAATCAAATTGTTGAGGACTTATTACAGGCCATTTTTGGTTATATTTAGGTCGTTTTCTTTTGATAATCAAAATTTTGTAAAAAGTTAAATTTAGCTCAAATTTTGAACTGCAGATGATTTTGGATCAATTATCGACTAATTTATCTGATTTGAATTTGTACTTTGGGGTTAAAGATTAAGGGTGGAAAGGGAGAGACGGGAGTAAAATAAAAAATAATGTATGAAAAGAATGTTGTTGTGTATAGGTTGGCTAGAATGAATGGAAATATTGTCAGTATAGAAATAATAACAGATTTGATATGGTAACAAGATTTATTCAATATAAAATAGTGAAATAAAATGTAAGGTACATATAAAAATATTTATTCCACCAACTACCTACTTGAAGGTTTAAAACAAAATGTATTTATACAAATGACAAAAGAAATCAAATCTTCTCTGCAAAGCTGAAAGGCAGTATCTGCTTACTTGTAAAGTAATCAGATATTGCTTTTTGGCTTGGCATGGCGGAAAAGTAATCTTTACGCAAGAGTGAGAACTAAGACTGAAAGCAACAAAAGTGCAAATATGGTTAATTATTTGCATTTGTCGAAGTAATTAACTGACGATATTGTATATTAGCCCTGGCCCTGCCATAAAGTCCCGTATACAACTCTTTAGGCATAGATTATGACGGTGGATTTGAATATAGGATACTTCTAGCATCAATATTCTACTAGGTGTTTTTATTCAATTTACAGCGAAACCCAGAAATCGGTCATTTTCCAAGATGGCCGCCATTTGGCCAAGGTCAAACTTTAAATTTGTTCGACAAAATAGGAGCAGCTTCATGATTTTTGTGTCTACTATAGGGTTTTAAAGTATGCCCGACCTAGTAGTGTGGTCAGAAATTAATTTGGACGTATCATTGTGGGTAAAATCCAAGATGGCCGCCTTTTGCCCAAGGTCAAATAGTAAATAAATATCATTTTCGACACAATAGAGGTATATTCATGTTTTAGGTGTCTATCGTGGGGTTTTCAAGTATGCCCGATATAGTGGTGTTGTCAGAAAATATTTTATACAATGCATTGTGAGTGGAAAATCCAAGATGGCCGCCATTTGACCAGAGTCAAACAATAAATTGGTATATTTTCCGACAGAATAGGAGCAGGCTCACGATTTTGGTGTCTACTATAGGGTTTCAGGTATGCCCGATCTAGTGGTGGGGATAGAAATCACCTTAAACATTGCATTGTTGGTAAAATCCAAGATGGCCGACATTTGTCCAAGGACAAACAATACATTGGACATAATAAAAAGCGATTCATGATATTTTTCTCACACATCGGGTTTGCAGGTATGCGATTATCTCTCTACCATGAGATTTTCATATATTCCCGGCCAAGTGGTGTGATCAGAACGTATTGCAATTATCGGATTGTGAGTAAAATCCTAGATGGACGCCATAATATTAGCTAGATGGTCATGGTCATACAATAATGTGCTTTGCCAAAATTCAAGTAGAGTGATGAGCTAGTGACAACGAGACAAACAAAACATTCAGGGTTCCAGTGTCAAAACCACCCGAAACATAGAGGGTTCCAGGTCTCGATTCATTTCTCAAATTAGGTCTGTACGTCGTATGCACATGATGCATGGAGTAAATCTTCTGGAACAAGCGTAACAGTGAAACAATTACATGTTCAAAGCTAGAACAGGAGTTCCCGAACTCCGAGGCCCTGCTTTAGTCTGTTTGAGTGCTATAGAACAAAATTCGGCTTACTATTTTGTATTGTATATAACTGTATTAGTCTAACTCATGGGTCAGAATCCTAAATGTCTAGGATATAATTAAGGAAAGAACCAATGAGACAAGTTCAAATATATCTTCAACGTGTATTCCTTCCCCCCACCATCGCCGGTGCTGGCCAACACCTATTTAATACTTGTATTGCCAGTGAATCAGGCTGCCGCATGTCTCTACACACGTACACACGATGTAGGCCTACCAACCCAATTCCGGTTCAATGTTGGGCCAGCTTCGCAGCCCATCGCTGGTTCAATGACGGTCAATCGTCCACGATGCTGTCCCGCCACTAATACAACACTGGGTCTGCTGTAGGCATATACTTTGCGCAAGCACATCAGCAAACACATGCCATTCACCCACTGCTGTTTCAATGTTGAACTAGCTGGCCCAGCATTGAAATAGCATTGGGTGATTGTCCCGTGATTGCTGGGGTACGTACTGCCGCATAGCAATGCGGGTGACACTTTCTTACCCCGGCGCCAAAAAGGCCACTTCCCAGATAACACGATACCGAATGGCCCAATGTTGATGTAATGATGGGCCACCGTCTGCGACGCTGGGCCAACATTATCCCAACCAAAACTCTTTAAGCTCTAATCATAAATATAATCGTGATTATTATTTTTTCTTAGCACTTTTTAAAAAACGCAACTGTCCTAACGCAACTGACCTAGCGACCTCAAACGTTATATTCGACATGTTGATAAGGACTGGTGTACAGAAATGTCAACCGTTTCGCACACACAACACTCCTCTTTCCCCTAAATAGGCCACAAACTCAGGAAAATAAACTTAATAGGCTTATGAGATGAGATTAAAATTTACGTACCGGTGAAAATTATCGACCTACAGCACTTGTTTAATGTTGTTTTGTGTATCAGATAATGTATGTAACAGTTACAACTTTATTTTCCTATCCGCGTTTGAACTGCCCGCAACTGATCTCATCAGTATCAATGAAGCTTCCATTCAGCCGAGGTAATAATAAGTAATAATTACAGTAATAAAGTAAATATAAACTAACAAACATAAGTAACACGAAGTAATGTTTAGGTGCAGAAGTTTCCGTTTCCGGCAGCGACTTTCCTATTACCCACCGTCACAAGTAAATTAGAAAATACAAACATTCACTTGAGATTGAATAAAGAGTTCGATTGTTGCATGACGCTAATCATAGCGACAATAGGCCTACTGATACTTAAGGTTGTCAACACATTGATCTTTGTGTAAGCCTTTTTTGGTAATTTTCTTCCGATCATGCTACTTTAATGTGGTAGTCTGTATAATTATGTAGCACAAAAACTATTTCACGAGACAGTTCGCTAACGACTTTTACGTCACACACCGCAATAAATAGAAAAAAATCATACATTTTGTGCTATGATATAGTGGAAAAATATGAAGGATAGAAAAAAAAGATATATTCATGTGAGTACTCATAATTATGTCTGATGACTATATAATTATACAGCACACAACTTGCCTCAATAACTATTTCACGAGCTATGGCGACATGTCACTTCACACACCGCAATTAAAAGAGAAAATTATATATTTAGTCCTGTGGTTACACGAGCAGGGATAGAAAAATAACATTACGTATAAGTACTGTTATAATATGTGATGAGACTTTCAAGAACACATTGTTTTCCGTGTTTTTTGCACTTACGACGCTTTCCGTCACACATCATCACATCTGCTTCCTTAACATTACAAACCAATTTATTTAGTTATGAAGTCTTTATTGAAGGCGGTACAGACAACCCGTCTGCACGCAGAAATTGTGCCGGCACAATCCCTTTGTCTGTGACGGATCCACACAGAAGAACATCCTGCTGGGCGATCCACACAGAAGAACATCCTGCTGGGCGAACACTGGTGTTGAAGAAGCCAGACTGAGGCCACGTTGCTGCAAATTGGTTTTGTTAGCTGCATGGCGATGTCCAACACTTTTCGAGTTTCTTTGGTATTTGAATTTCAGCTGATATTTCATTTAAGTCGACACATTCAACCCCTCTTGCACGTCTTATCCTTCCCCCACTTTTAATGGATAACTCAAGGTACTTGTCGAATTTAACATGCCGGCTGGTTCTAGAACCAACTCTAGAACCTGCGGAAAAAAACGCTTATAATCACTTTTCAAATGTTTATTTTTTTTTAAATGACCAAATTTGGCCAAGAAGTCCGCTAAATGCTGGCCAGTAAAATGCATGTCATCGCACTCGGTCAATTGTCCTTCAAAGTAAACTTTTGTTGGGTTTGCAAGGGATGTCTGCCTCAAATAATGTAAACACATCATCAGAGATGCACTATTAGTGAATGCGATCCACCCTATGTGGAGATGTTATCTGAAGTAAAGTTGTCATTATATGGCAGACCACACCTTATGAGGGATATCAAAAAAATTCGCGTTATAAGCTTCTGTTAGAGCAAATACACAATGAAGGTCGGACTGTGAAGATCTTTCTTCTATGACTTTCAAATTTGGTGGGAGGCTTGGTTTCAAGAAGTTTTTTCTAGACCTTCTCACATTATTGTAACTGTAACTGAAACCCATATGTTTTTCTGTTAACATGTTCACTAATTCACTACTCTTCTCACAATGATCTTGTCCAAATGAAGCAGTCAAAGGGGTTTCTAATCCCGTGAAAAAGTTTATTGTATGTAATCTGGAAGCGGCAATGCAGTTGGTTGTGCTGATTCTGGATAGCCCATTCAAAGTCCACTGTGCGTTCAACTGTGGAATTAGCAATGTTTACATTCATATCATTCTCTGTGCAAATATCTGCAACATTTCAATTTCAATATCAAAAAATAAAGGAGTGATCGAATAGGCGAGAACTTCATTTGGCCATAAAACTATAGGAAACTGTAGTTCCATGATTTGGCATGGTCTTCTACGGGGTCCCAAGACTCCTTTAGCTCACTACTATCACAAAATATATCATCAAGTTTGAAATCAACTTTAAGGAACTCAACATTTCATGAAAAAAACTCTTAAGAACCATGCACATTTTCTTGTTTGTTAATGACCCAAAAAGCATGGATGGATGGGGTTGTAGGCCATCTTTGTGCACATAATTTACATGCTAAACTGGGCCAAGAGAACCTCTTGAGGATGGTGAGATGAATGAGATGACACTGTCCTCCAGACACAGGACTCGAAATTGGAGCGCCGGTGGTCTGAGGCCGAGCACGGTCTCTTGGTCACAGAGGTTTCCCACAAGTTACAAGTGAGCGAGGAACTAACACTTTGTTTCTTTGAAACTTGAATGCCAGAAAATGAAATGAAATGAAATGAATCGGGCTTTAGGCCACCTTTGTGCACATATAGGCTAAACTGGGCCAGGAGAACCTCCTGAGGATGGTGAGATGATTGAGATGACACTGTCCTCCAGACACAGGATTCGAAATTCGAGCCCTGGCGGTCTGAGGCCGAGCACGCTACCTCTCGGTCACGGAGGCTCCCCACAATACTAACTTTCACACGTGGATGGGGAAGAAACAATTTTGTTTCTTTCAAACCGCCGAGACCGGGAACCGAACCCCGGACTCTGGCGTGAAAGGCAGCGGTGCTAACCACTACCCTAGGGCCCCCGCCCTTGAATGCCAGAAGGAGGACGAACCCGCGATTTTTATAGCCATAATCGTGGACACAATGACCCATTTATAGCCATAGTTGTCTCTCTCTATATAATGGCCATCAGTCATATCGTCTAAAATGTTTTATGCATGACAACGCCTCAATGTTGGAATGAACTAAAAATTCTATGGTAGACACCACAATCATCGATGTATCTCAACTCAATGTTTTGTACAATCATTGCTCTACCATGGTCATCAAGCAGCCATTTTGTTTCCATGATGACCGACATCTGTTTTTTAGGTATGTAAACATTGTCGAAAATTATTCAAAAAATGACACTAGACCAAGCGTATATAACAACCCTATGCCAGGCATACAAATCATGAACTTGTTTCTATTCTATCGAAAATTATATTAGGTTAACGTTTGACCTTGAACACATGGCGGGCTTATTGGACTTTTTACACACAATGCAATGTTTAAAGTACTTCCTGACCACAACATGAAGCCGGGAATACCTTAAAACACCGTGGTGAACACTAAAATCACGAATCTGTATCTATTCTGTGTTTGACCTTGAACAAATGGCGGTCATCTTGGATTTTTTACCCACAATGTAATGTCTAAAATCTTTTCTGACAACACCACTATGTCCGATATACCTAAAAACCCCATGATAGACAACAAAAAACACGAATCTGCGTCTATTATGTCAAAAATGATATCAATTTATTGTTTGACCTTGAAGAAATGGCGGCCATCTTGGATTTTTTACTCACAATACAATGTCGAAAATATTTTCTGACAATACCACTATGTCCGGCATACATGAAAACCCCAGGATAGACAGCAAAAACACGAATATGCCTCTATTATGTCGAAAACGATAGCAATGTATTGTTCGACCTTGGACAAATGGCGGCCATCTTGGATTTTGTACCAACAATGCAACGTCCAAAGTAATTTCTGACCACACTACTAGGTCGGGCATGCCTAAAAACCGTATAGTGGACACCGAAATCATGCACATCTATGCCTAAAGAGATGTATACGGGACTTAATGGCAGGGCCTGAACTATATGACTGCCAGATGGTGGCAACATTATGAAACTAGAAACAGAAAAAAACAAGTTGAAAAAATGATGAGTTAGATATCAATCTATAACAAAAAAAAACATTTATTTTACTGAATAACATATTTGATGACTGGCATATGCTTGATGCCAACAAAAAAATATAAAACTCAAAGTAAGTAAAGAACTAAAAAATGGCAAGTTAGATAAAACTACAATAACAAAACATGGACATAATATGAGTGGAATGGAAAGGTTACATGTTACATATCGTCGCCTCGGAGCTAAAGGATCCTATCTGACACTCGTCAGAGTGGCAGATAGGATCCTTTAGCTCCGAGGCATGGTGTCAATACTGGATAAGGTTAGAAATGGTACATATAAAAATATCAGAAATATATATGGTATATTAATAGCCACCTCTTGTTATAGAAAAAAAAAATCTTTAACAGAATGTACATAATATTGTACCAAAAGTGGATAATATGCTGTGAACTTATGAGTGGTTGTCTGATTACAGAGACCGAGATGGCAAGAATAAAAAAATAAAAAATAGAGTAATTAGGATATGACTAGCTGTTTGGCTATGCATTTAAACAGAAGACAACAATGAGAAAAACAGTACAACATATATGACTAGTTTTTTTATACAATTAAATGAACATATTAAATTGTTGCAGCTATGAAGAAACAAGATTTTGAAGTTTAAAATAAATGATAGGTTGTTAAATAGGCATGATTTATAATGGTGCTAAAATAGTCAACGTTATACAATATAAAAATAGATAAGTCAATTGTATACGAATTTTAAAAAAAAGTCTGCATATGAACAGAAATGGTAGCAAATATAAAAAATAGGCCTATAATAGCAAGATATAGAGACGAAATTCCTGATTTCTAATTATTGACAACCGTGTCAAAAATAAGAAATACGGGAATTTCGTCTCTATATCTAGCCTAACTGGTGAATGTACAGCACAAAAAAATAAAAATAAACTTTTGCAGTTCTAGTCTATGGGCATGTTTACATCATATGGTCATATTATTAGGCTAAAATAAAATCACTGATTTTTTGATGATTTTAGACCTGGGCATGTCCCTTTAATGCAACAAGGTAGTTTTTTTTAATTTGGCATAACTGTACCAGATGAAATATTTTTCATATGAGGCCAGCATGCTAATAATCATACACATTTACAGTAAACGTAAACGTTACAAACTACGTAGGTGGCAAGAGTGGTATTAACGCTGGTTATAAGTATAAGAATGATAACTTTGTTATACAAGGGTTAGACAAAATGTGAGAGTACCGATCCGGAATTTCGACCTCATAAGTCCTACATGCAACAAGTTAGTTTTTTTTTATGATTTGACAGTGGTACCAGATGACACATTTATAATATGAGGCAGCAGACATTTGTATGCTCATAATCATACAAATATACAGAAAAGGGAAAGTTACATACTACAAATTGTGTTCAAGTTTTTTTTAATATTGACTTTCAGCGCTCTGATGGTAGGTTTACGTTTAATGAAAAAATGAAAATGAAAAAAGATCTCATAAGTCCTTCACACAACAAGGTAGCATTATTCCAAACTGATTTAGTGTTATCAGATGACGATGTACCAAGTGAAGTCAACAGACATTAGCATGATCATAATCATAGAAATGTACTGGAAACGGCAAAATTACATTCTACGAACTGTGTTAGTTTTTTTTAATTATTATTGACTTTCAGCGCTCTATAGGTAGATTTATGTTTTGTGAAAAAAATGAAACTCTAATCATTTGCCATCCTATCTTTAATAAAAGAGAAATAGGATTGACAGTGATTTAAAAAAAATTATAACAATATATGAGGGATTCTATAATTTTAGGCACCAGTGATGATATTTTCCTTGAAATATGAGATTGTCTGAATATTGTCAAAAATTTAAACACATGTCAACTTAGCTGTGTTTATTGACATGGCGTTGTCAGCAGAGCTTAATTTCAATTTTAAATGCTTATTTTTATCAATTTAAATATTTCTTAACGTTATGGAGAGACTAATTTACCGTTATGGAGAGACCAAGGTACGTTACGGAGTGATCTTCAAACTTAAATTTCTCAGTGACCCTTCTACAAAAGTATACCATATTTAACAAGTAGTTGAACATGGCTATTATAATGTTGATCACTTAATTTAGAAAGAATCACTTTATGACAATAAACCTTAAATAATGAAATAAGAATTACTCTCCGTTACGATTAATGTCGTTATGGAGAGTAATAATAACGAACATTGTCTCTCCATAACGACAATTATTTCTGTTATGGAGTGACAAATACTAAATATCGATGCTAACACAATTTAAAAGACAAAAAGAAAAGTTACTATTTCAACAATTGCCACTTGTTGGTTGAAATACCAAATTCATAAAGATTTATAACTATTTTTTAATGAGTAAAAGGGTATTTTGTGACTACTTTTTCTCTCCATAACGTTTTTATTTTTGTTATGGAGAGACAGAAAATACGCGTTATGGAGAGACGTTTTTTTCACTAAATCGTGCATAGCATCTATGTATTATGCTATACTATGATTATTTTTGTTTTTTTCAAACGAGGTTGTAGTAGGCTTGGAGGTTGTAGGGTGCCTAAAAGTTTAATTGCAGTATTTATGTGAGAAAAATCGCGTTATGGAGAGACGTTGAATTAAAATACTCACCCAAAGACTTGTACAAACCTTACATTATTTCTAAACAAAACACATTTATTATACTTTTTTTTTCACGATTCACTGCATGAAGGTCTCCCGCAACTGTTTTGCACCAGACAAGTGATATTTTAGTCAGAAAAAGTATAGAAATTACCTGAAAACTATAAGCGTTATGGAGAGTCGCTGCAACGTGGGACAGACATAAATTGCATAAAAAGTGGTAAAATAATAAAATTATTTTTAAAAACTTGTATATAAACTTTTAGATAGTGTTTTGCACTAACATTATATCAGAAACAAATATAATATATAATGCAGGAAGTATACAATAAATCGCCTGTTTATGTGGGATTTAGAATGTGGGACAAGGGTTTTTGGCTAAAATTGGCCAAATTTACATAATATTTCTTTCAAAAAACACATTTATGTTAGAATTTTTCGAGTTTTAATATTGCTATATTGTAAAATAAAGGTCATTCATTGCATTTATGTAATCAAATTAAATCAAAATATTCAATAATAAATATTACAAGGTGCGGACAGTGCTGGAGCTTAAAATTATAGAATCCCTCATATATATATATATATATTTTAATAACCTGGGGTTAAAAATGTATAGTTTTGGGGGCTCGATGGTACCCTTGTATATCCCTCATTTCAAAACTTTGCTACCACGATAAACTTATACCACCACCCTAATAATGCTCCAAGGATATTTCCCTGTCATATAGGCTACACATATCAGACCTTTGCCACTTTTTGGGTCAAGCAAACTAAAAAAAATAGAAGCTTTTTGAAAATTGGCTCCCAGATTAATAGTCGATATTTTAAATATGAATAATTTCTTAGGTGTTTTGCAAAAATGGATCATGATTTTGTTTAATGTAGGGATAAGGCTATCGGCCCATTTTAAGACTACATATGTCATGCTATGGGTTAAGGAAAAGGCTGCTCAACCGGAGCTTACAATCCTTCAGTGTGGGCGATAAAACGTGAGTAGGTCTACACTGGTCTATGTTATCGCTAACGTTTTAAAACTGAATGACGGGCAACTCTGGTCGTGAAACATCAAACATGATGGGTTTAATATCACTAATATTAAGGTCCGAGTTGGCTGGGGTGCGAGTTCACCCGGATCCCACATGTATTTACGTCTCAGGCTGTCACTGTCAGTGTCACTGTCGGGAATAGGTGGTTTGTGAATGTAGGGCCTAGTTTAAAAATCTAAACTGAGACTAGCTACTACTACTTCTACTACTACTACTACTACTACTACTACTTCTACTACTACTACTACTACTACTACTACTAATACTACTAATACTACTAGTAGTAGTACTACTAGTTACTAGTACTAGTACTACTACTAGGCCAAGCCCATACCAATGCTTACGAAATCCTCAAGTAATTTATAATAAGATCTCACACAAATAATTACTTGCAATATAAGCGGAATCGGAGATACATTCATCAGAAGGCCCGAGCAGACTGTTTACTGGGCTAGATAGCCAAAAAAAATAAACAATTGATCATTACAAATATATTTTAATGTTTCTGGTGGAGTCTACCTCTTATCTTTGTATATATATGTATTATTACTATCATTTTATCGGTTGATTTATTATTATTATTAGCCTCTTTTTTGTAAATTATGTCATCGCTAACGTTAACTGAATGACGGGTAACCCTAGCCCTGTAGATAGGTTTAAAGGGACCCCTTGGGATGAGACATTTTCAATGTTGTCAATTTTGACAATTTAATTTATATGAAGCTATATAGCCTACTGATCTTAACTGAAAATACGAAAAAGTCAAAAAAAAACTTTAAAGCACCGAAAAAGAGTGAAATAGTTGTCTTTCCAGGTCGTATATTGCCATGTAAACAAAACAAGTCAGCAATATTCAGCACTTTACATCACATATTCCCACGTATCAGACGGTAAGATCAGAGCAGTTGCCGCTAATTGGTGTCTTATAGTCAGGACACGGGAGGACACACCTGCAGCACTGATTGTCTACTCAACGCTGGGCCGATGCCATCAGCATGTGGCCCAATGCTGTGAAAACATTCAATCGTCTTTCAGGTATACAAATAGTTTGTTTGGGTTACTTCTGGTTTCATAGAAATGTTGATTAAAAATATTTGTAAAAATATGAAAATTCTGAAAAAAATGAAAACATGATCCGTGGGATACACTACCTCAGTACGGAATTAAAAACGAAAATTGATGTCAGCCGAAGGGGCTGCTTTAATATCACTATACTGTCAAGGTCCGAGTTGGCTGTGGTGCGAGTTGACCCCGATCCCAAGTAAGTCTCAGGCCAATGTCTCATGCTGTCAGTGTCACTTTCGGGAATAGACTTGTGGCTTGTGTCAGACTGTAGTATAAAAGTCTAAGCTGAGACTAGCTACTGATAGTAGTAGGCCTACTAGTCTACTACTAGGCCTAGCCTTACGGGATTTAATTACCAATGCTTACGAAATTCTCAAGTAATTTATAAAAAGGTATCACGCAATTAATTAAACTACTTTAAATGTAAGCGAGACCGGAAGTATCATGTGATCACGATGTTTCAGAGCAATTGACATTTATCGCAAGGCCCGGGCAGCCCGTTTACAGGGCTAGCTTTTTGTGTAAACTCTGCCACAGTCTGGCCCAGAATGCACTGCGCATCACATCATGTCAGCCCAAGGGGCCACTCAGAGATAGGCAGTACAGTATGTCGCGGCTGAGGCCGTGACAATAATATATTATTATATAGCAATATATCTAATCTAATCTAATATATAGCAAAATACTACATGTATTTATTTATCTATTCAAACCCTTCAAACAGGGCATTCATTTGACCGTGCTATCAAAGCAAACAGGAGACGTTGGCCAAATGCTGGTTTAATGTTGAGCCACGTCTGCGACGCTGGTCCAACATTAAACCACATTGGGTCAACGTCTCCTGCTGGCTGGAGTTGTTCATACTTATATACACAGTGATAATAGCTCACCTTGTTGTATTAATTTATACGGCGTGTGAAAATTACATAACAATTGCAGTAATATAAACGGTAAATGGAGAGAGTATTGTTCCAGCATTAGTAGTCATCATGTTAATAAATAACTGTAACATAAAGTAACGTTCGCATTTTGAACGGACTCAAGACAACCCATAATAGTAGTTATCAATTGCAATTAACCCCCAAGAGTTAATCGCGTCTACGAACCTTTGTAGCCTTTCTATTTAACTCTTTAAGCGCCGGTTCCGATTATGTTCGGTTTTTCATTTTTTTTATTACCACATTAAGTACCACATTTTAAACATGTTAAAGATAAAATGTAAGATTAAATCAGCAAGATTTGAAAAAAGATTACCTCTATTTTGTCAATTCTGAATAATTTTCACTCACTTGAAGTTGTGGATCGCGTCAGCGGGATACAACTTCCAGTGGGAGAAAATTCAAATTGAATAATTTGGTGGTGAAAGGGGTAACCTTCAAACAAGACAATTTGAAAAAGACATGAGCATTAACTCCTAAAGCGCTGATTTTTTTTATGAAAACCATAGAGGCCAAAAGCGTTTTTTTCAATTTTAAATCATCATAAATGTCTTATTCAGGTCTTTCTGATTCATTTGAATACCTATGTTTAGGGTCTACGACTATTATAAATATGTTTACTCTTACAGTGCGTGAAACGATTTTAGTCGTTAGAATCTGACGTCTACAGACGTCAGATTCTGACGAATAAAGTCGATCCCCGCGCTGTAAGGGTTAAAATTGTTATATTGGCAATGTTTCGATTCAAATTCTACAAAGGTAGGTAATTTTATCCACTTGAAGTTGTGGTTCGCGGTACCGACCCACAACTTCAAGTGGGTTAAAATTAAAATTATATAATGTAATAGCGTTATAGGCCTATTATTAACATGGTTAAAGGGACCCCTTGGGATGAGACATTTTCAATGTTGTCAATTTTGCAAATTTAATTTATATGAAGCTATAATAGCCTACTGATCTTAACTGAAAATACGAAAAAGTCAAAAAACAATTTTAAAGCACCGAAAAAGAGTGAAATAGTTGTCTTTCCAGGTCGTATATTGCCATGTAAACAAAACAAGTCAGCAATATTCAGCACTTTACATCACATATTCCCACGTATTAGACGGTAAGATCAAAGCAGTCGCCGCTAATTGGTGTCTTATAGTCAGGACACGGGCAGCACTGATTGTCTACCCAACGCTGGGCCGATGCCAACAGCATGTGGCCCAATGCTGTGAAAACATTCAATCGTCCTTCAGCTATACAAATAGTTTGTTTGGGTTACTTCAGTACGGAAATAAAAACGAAAATTGATGTCATCCCAAGGAGCTGCTTTAACTTTCTCAAAGAGATCAAATACCTTAGGGGGGAATTTTGGACAAGGATCGCTTGACCTTTAGGCCATTCAGTTATGCAATGCACAAGTACAGTGAATTTACAAATGTATTTATTATTATTTTCCAAAAAAAAACAGAGAACCTCGCATTAGCTCGAGTTTACAAGAAGATACATTGTATTAAAACATGCATAGAAACGTTTACAACTGATAACTACTGGTCACCGAATAAATAAATATTAGGTATGTATAGGTAGCCTATTAATTTTAACTGCGGAATTGATAATAAAATAAAAAAGTAGAGGAGAAAGGTGCCGGGCGTTATTGTTTGGACAAGATGAGTAGTGAGTTTTCGTTCGTTTTAAATTTATAGGTTTCCATAATTCTAATAAATTAAGGAGCAGCTATTAAAGGTTGTGTGGGGGGTGGGACGTGGGTGAAAGACTTTTTCTGGTATATTATCTTTTCAGCGTTTGCTAGCGCAAAATTATTTTTATCACACATTCTTCGGTCAATTTTTACAAAGCCGCAAGAGCTCGCACTATTTTTTCAGTCAAATTAGAAGCCGAATTATTTTTTCAAAATATCTTACATACACCCCACCCCCACTGTCTTTCATTGGGAGCTCCTTTTGGTGGCACCATTCAATTTCCAGGGGGTTCCCAAATTCCAAGTCCTGGCTTTAGGCTGTTTGAGTGTTATGGACAAAAATTCGGCTTAATATTTTGTAAACATAACTGTATTGGTCTTCCTCATGGGCCAGAATCCATGTCTGGGATATAATTAAGGACAAAACCAAGGATACAAGTAAAAATATATTTTTAACGTTTATTTCTTCCACCACCATCGCCAGTGCTGGCCAACATCCATTCAATACTTGCCAGTGAATCGTGCTGCCCCGTGTCTCTTCGTATATCGAACACACGATGTAGGCCTACCCACCCAAGTCAGGTTTAATGTTGGGCTAGCTTCGCTACCCACTGCTGGTTCAATACCATCAATCGTCTACAACGATGGACCAACACTATTCTCCAACACTGGATCTGCTGTATACTTTGCTGCAGAACCCCAGCAAACACGTGGCATTCACCCAATGTTGTTTTAATGTTGCCCAACGTCTTCGGTGCTGGCCTAACATTGAAACATTGGGTGATTGTCTTGTGTTTGCTAAGTCTGCAGCATTGCTATGGGGTGTCGCTTTTTCCCCGTCGTCTAAATGGCCACTACCCAGATATAACCATGCATTGGCCCAATGTTCACGTAATGCTGGGCCACCATCTGTGACGCTGAGCCAACATTATTTGACTTGTTCCTATGGACTGTTGCTCAGAAATCATAAATGTCAACCGTTTCCCGCACACGGCATCCCTCTCTCCAAAAAAAATAAGACACAAACACAGGCGCAATAAACTTATTAGGCTCCTGAGCTCTGGCCGGGCCTATTAAAATTTAAAATTTTCAGTGCGTCACAGAGCCGGCTTGGAATAAATAATTTGTCCGCGACAAAAACTCCACCCCCCCCCCCCCCACACACACACACACACATTGAGATTGAATGTTGGTCCACTTATATTTAATCAGTTTGTTTGTCTCTCCAGACGTCTGCGCTCCCCCTCCTTGTCTGGACCAAATCTATTTTAACAAACAATATTTACTTGATCGAATCATTGGCTAACGTCCTACCAATGTCAGGCTATGGTCCGCATCGTTGTCCCAAACGTAAAGCAGCACTGAGCAAACTTACCGTCATACCCCATTAACTGGAAAATATCTTTCAACGTAAGACCAACCATTTATGAATTGGCCCAACCATGAACCAGCATTACGGTGCACGGTGTGGCCACACTCCACCGCCCACAACACTGTGACGCCATTTTTTTTTCTCACTAACAGGAGGCGCTGACCCATTGCTGGCTCAATGTTAGTGCAGCGTCGCAGACGGTGCGCTAACAATGAGCCAGCAATGGGCCAGCGTCTCGTGTTTGTTATCTTGGGCGAGCATGCATATTAGCAAACAAAAAACATAATAAGCATCAGAGCTTATTATAAGATACTTATAAGATCACGTATTGTCATACGATTTTTAGATATTCTGTCTTTTTCTATAAATACCACCCTGCGGTCATTTAGAGATATGGAGTCTACACTGATAATACAGTACGTAACCAGATTTAGGACACGTCGGACAAATGCCAAATATAACTGTACAGGCTGCATGGTTAATTAGGCCCAAACACGTTATTATCCCACATTCTTGTCTTGGCGGGTACTTGTGAAACAATCGTGGTTTCGCGTGGTTTCGTTCCATCATAACAGCCACCCTGGACTTTGGAGCGACTCTAGCCACAGCATACCCCTCCCCCTCCCCCTCCCCACCCCTCTGGATCTGCCACAGCCATTTGAAATTGTAGCTCGACCCAAAACTTCAAGTGGGTTGAAATTAGACCCACTTATATATAAATTTATTAGCTATTTAAAAATCGGGACCAAAAATTTCATGAATTTGTCATTGTGAGCAAGGACAAAAGAATCAGATTCTATTTTCCTAGTTGTGAATGATGACTATACATACTTTACCTTCAACGACTGTCATATAGTATGCATAAATATGGAAATATACATAGATTGATGTCAACAGCATTCTTACTTAAAGGGTTGACTACATTAACCCTTAGAGCACTGATGTCGACCTACAGTAGTCATTCTGTGTTTTTATTAGCACCTACACAACCAGTTGTTAAAAGTAAAATATGCTTTCAATATTGAAACACTGATAAATGTTGGGACCTAAATTTCACAAATAACACAAATTTTAAGTCACTTGTGTTGTGGATCGCGGTAGCGAGACACAATTTCAAGTGGCTGAAAATTAAAATTTCATAGCTCAGTGCTCTATGGGTTAATAATGTGTCGTTTTTTACAATGTATTTATTTATCTATTCAAACCTTTCACACAGGGTATTCCATTCTTGTTATCAATGCTTGTTTAATGTTAGGCCACCGTCTGCGACGCTGGCCCAACATTATCCCATCATTGGGTCAACCTCTCCGGCTGGCTGGGGCTGCATATATATATTAGCCGAGTAAACAACGTCTCTGGGCGAGCGCAGCGAGCCACAGTGGGCTTACGTACTTATCATGCTTTATGTACCAGTGAAGATAGCTCACCTTGTCCCACTAATTTTTTCCACGGCGTGTGAAAATTACATAATTGCAGTAATAAAAACGATAATCATGGTAATGGAGAGATTCTATGGGACCAAAATACACATAACAAAATAAACCAGTTACTGCAGCTACTACTGTGAAGTCATAATGCACTAACTGCTTACATTAAGAGTAGGCAGTAACTGCATTTTGACTTTCTTATTCAGACAAGATAAACAGCGTTGTTATACATAAAATATTTGGTGTTGTCATACCACCGAAATTATTTGTACATCGGCCTGATTAATGATAAAATCACATCATGTATCCATTTTTGCAATTTTTGCAAAAATGGAAATTTTATCAGAAAAGAATACATAAAATAGTAAAATATTTCCCTTACTTTTCTATGATTCATTTTTCCCCTTACCGCTTATAAATGTCTTGTTCGAAAACCATAAATTTCCAACAATTACCCAGTAAACACACAACACTTGTATAACATGTATACAACTTCGACCCAATGTCTTCGACGGTGGTCCAACATTGTACAAATGTTATACAAATATTTTGTGTTTACTGGGTAGTAAATTATCACAATCGTAGTGAAGAACCACCGCTTTGCCTTATTTAACCATCATGTTCACACAAAACCATAATTAATATTGTCCTGCTTATATAATTAATTGTGGGGAGCCTCCGTGACCGAGAGGTAGCGTGCTCGGCCTCAGACCGCCAGGGCTCGAATTTCGAATCCTGTGTCTGGAGGACAGTGTCATCTTAATCATCTCACCATCCTCAGGAGGTTCTCCTGGCCCAGTTTAGCCTATATGTGCACAAAGGTGGCCTAAAGCCCGATTCATTTCATTTTTTATATAATTAAGCAATTTCAATATCAGTGGGGGAACTTTAATGTTATTCTGCAGGCTGGGGGATTAAGATTTTCCATTACTTTTGCCAGAATTTTACATTTCTCAGATTCTCCTCTGAATTTCCAGATTTGTTTTACAAACACCAGTTTTTACAGGTCATGGTAGGAAACCTGCAAAAAATACTTTTCAAGGCAATCCTGAGTAATTTTATAAAATATAATAATAATAATAATAACAATAACATATTTCCCTTATTTTTCCATGATTTATTTTTCCCCTTACTGCTTACACATCTCCGGTTCGAAAAAACATACATTTCCAACAACTACCCAGTAAACACACAAAATTTGTATAACATTTAAACAACGCCGGCCCAACGTCTTCAACCTTGGTCCCACATTGTACAATTGTTATACAAATGTTTTGTGGTTGATGGGTGGTACATTAGCACAATCGTAGTGAAGGACCACCGATTTACCGTATAACCATCATGTTCACACACAAATATTTAGTCCTGTTTGTATAATTTAGCAATATTATTATCAGTGTGGGAACTGATATTGCTATTTTGCAGACTGGGAGATTAAGATTTGCCACGACTTTTGCCAGAATTTTACATTTCACAGACTTTTCCCTGACTTTCTAGATTTGTTTTACAAATTCCAGTTTTTCCAAGTCATGGTAGGAAACCTGCAAAAATACTTCACATTTTCAAGGCAATCCTAATATGCATGAGGTGACATTCAACAGCTTTGGAATAAGTTTTTTAATTATCTCACTATTTCACACGTTTTTTTAACAATGCTTTAAAAAAATGAATATAGGAGAATATTTTTCAGGCGGACGACGATGTACCCTACCAAGCTCCCCCCTCCGACAACTCCGTAGCCTAAGACATATCGTAACTTGTACGAGAATATGGTATCGACCAATTCGAAGCCTACGACATATCGTGACTTGTACGAAAATACAGTTCCGAATTCGAAGCCTACGATATATCGTAACTTGTACGAGAATACGTTCCCTTGGATTTAGCGTCTAGGTGGATTTATAATTACCAGCAAAATCACCAGATTACGCCGCAAGCGTATATAGTTGGGTTTTTTTGGCCACCCTTCAGGTAACTAGTCTTTATTTAAAAGAGAATAATCCTTAACCAGAAAAAACGTTATCACAAGTGCACAATCCCATTTACTCACCCAGCAAACACGAGAGATCGGCTAAAGTTATCTAAATGCTGGACCGCCGTCTGCGACGTTGGCCCAACGTTGATCTAATCCCAGATCCGCGGCTAATATTACGTACTGCGTGACAATCATGTCAAAGTCCCTGATATCTCCGTACTTGATCCAGATCTGTGCGGGGGTCCTCCCAGAAAAACTCGAGACGTTCAGCCAATGTTGGTACAATGTTAGCCCACCGTCGCAGACGGTGGGCTAACATTGTACCAACATTGGCTGAACGTATTCCCTGGTAATGGCGTACTGCTCTGCACAGACAGTAACTGCTTATTTGTGATGTGAGGAGACACAGCCTTTTGGCTTTGCACGGCGGTGTAGATATAAGGGATCACGCCGAGTACCTGTCTCGTCAGGACTTGCGGGCTCCCCAGCAAAGATGAGACTTTGGATCAACGATATCATGTTTGCTGGGTCGTCCCGCTCTGATTCAGGTTTCAAAGAAACAAATTGTTTCTTCTCCGCCCATTTGTAACGATTCAGCGATGAGGGGAGCTTCCGTGACGTGAGGTAGTGTGCCCGGCCTCAGACTGCCGGTGATCGAATTTCAAATCATGGTCCGGTTCAGTCACCGACCGACTTAAGTCTAAACCTTAAGTCAGTCTTAAGCTCAATGATTAGTTAATATATAAAACAAAATTTTGACTTAGAAAGGTTGGTGTATTCCCTACCCCCTGTAGAAGGCAGTGAGATCTGATTCATCTCACCATTCCCAGGAGGTTCCCTTGGCCCAGTTTAGCCTGCATGTGGTTATTCGTGTGCTTGTGTGAGCTACTTATGTTAATTGAAAATACAGGTTTTATTAATTTTACCCTTTTAGTGCGTGGACAGAATCTGACGCCTATTATATAGACAACAGAATATGACGTCGATCACCGCTCTGAAAGAATTAAAATATTTATATTGCCCGTAAACCCATAACATATATATTCAAATGAATTGGGAAGAACTATCTAAGTTATTTATGATGATTTCAAATTAAAAACAAAACGTTTTAATAAACGATCTAATTACTGTTATTGGGAAAGAAATAAGTGTTTAAACATCAAGATTTACAAATGTTTGATCTCAAAGTGAACAAATGTGAGTAATTTTCATCCACTTGATGTTGTGGATCGCGATAGCGAGACACAACTTCGAGTGGGTGCAAATTTTAATTATTTAATAATTAAATTTTAACGCTTCACGGGCTAAGCGTCTGTGAGATCTCGCGTATTTTAAATATTTTTTGAACTGGACTCTGACCTAGCTAAGACTGCAGCGTCATATAAATGTATATGTAGTCCGCTACTCTGTTCGGACCTACACTGCTATGAGTTTACCACCCGTGTGAGCTTAATTGTCAGAAATATTTAAACAACTTTAATGTCACAGGAACAAGGTGGACCATTCGAATAGAATACATAATGAGCAATACGAAAAGAATAGAATAGTTAGATTATAACAAATATTATTATCATGAAACTCGATTTTTAATTGCTAAGATTTGCAATTTATTGCTGCAGGTCACACATAAATATTAATACATGTATCTAAACTGGGCCCGTATTCTCGTACAAGTTACGATATATCGTAGGCCTCGGATTGGTCGAGATGGCCATCTCGACCAATCCGAGGCCTACGATACCATCTCGACCAATCAGAAGCTTACGATACCATCTCGAACAATCCAAAGCCTACGATATGTGATTACATATTTAAGTTATTGGCCGTTCAAGAGCCTATATGTGCACAAAGGTGGCCTAAAGCCCGATTCATTTCATTTCATTTGGCCGTTCAAGCTCTCTGCCTATAATTAGACTAGATAATTCATATTTATCACATTTGTGTTTTCTTATAAATGTGAATGAATGAATGAATGAATGAATGAATGAATGAATGAATGAATGAATGAATGAATGAATGAATGTCGTGTAATTTTCAATCATGTCACAGAGATATATCATTGGCTTCCAACGGCATGATAAATGCTTTTAAATATTATTAAATATTGTAATGAAACAAAAACGGGCACCTATCTTCTCTCTCCAATGCCAAAAGGCAGTCATGCAGATACTGATTTGTATCTTTGCACGGCGTATTGATGACTTTTAGGGTGTCGTTTGACGCAATTGTCCGTCTTGTAGAACTTCAAGAGCAGTCATGTAACTTTAATCACGCAATGACATGATTTCAGTCTATATTATTGGTGTTCTTCTCCGACAAACACAGCCCGACACATACGCGACGTTGTTTCAGCATTGGCCCAGCGTTCTGTCAATGCTGTTACAACGTCCTCCTTTTAATGGGAGGCCCAGATTCTTGAAAAACCCACGGGGGAAAACCCGACAATTTATGAACAGAGCTGTATGTTTACTGTTAGTAAGTCAATGTACATTATTTACAAGTTATTTAATGAAGCAATTAAATGATACATGTAGTGCATAATGATATACCACAATGTCCCTATACAAAGACGAGATGTAAACAATACTATATAATATAAATGATTAGATTATAATTATTAATATTATATATATTATTCGCCACCTAAATTCGTTATTTTTATCACGCTTATGATAATATAAGCTTATGCATTAACTCTTAGATCACTGAGATATTCAATTTAAATTTTCAGTCACTTGAAGTTGTGTCTCGCTGCCGCGACACACAACTTCAAGTGACTGAAAATGTATGTTATTTGTGAAATTTATGTCCCAATATATATCAGTGTTTCCAGAATGAAGGCATATATTTAACTGTGAACAGCTCGTTATACAGATGCTAATAAAAACGAAGAATGTCTACTGCAGTCGACATCAGTGCTCTAAGGGTTAACCCTTTAACCGCCCAATCATTCAATTTGAATTTTCACACACTTGAAGTTGTGTCTCGCTGACGCGATCCACAACTTCAAGTGAGTGAAAATTATTCAGATTTGAGAAAATGGGGGTCAACGCTTTTCAAATCTTGCTAATTGATGTCACATTTTATCTTTAACATGTTTAAAACATGGTACTCAATAATGGTGAAACCCCGAATATATTGGGCACCGGTGGTTAAAGGGTTAAGGTTAATATTATCCAAGCTTTATCTCATTTCCATGTCAACAGGTTAATATCAAACGTGCCACGAAGGTATTTCAGTTATTCAATACTTTAAACCTAAATACAACGCTGAATTATTTTTGTTTAAACAATGGAGACCAAAGGGTATTTTTCAATTTGAAATCATCATAAATGTCTCAGTTAACTCTTTCTGCGTCATTTGAATACATATGTTATAGGACTACGGACATTATACCTTTTAAATCCTTTCAGTGCGGGGACTGTCTTTGGACGTCAGAATCTGACGCCTTATATAGACGTCTAAAGTCGCTCCCCGCCCTGAAATCATTATGGTCCTCAAATTAGTAGTATCGTTACATGCCAGCAAACACACAACATTTGTACACCGCCCTCTAAAATATGGATCCACCTCGACAATGATTACAATATCCTGTTTGTAACACTATTTTTTCCCGACCTATTTTATTACAAAAAATGTAACTTTTAAAATATTTTCCTCTACACTATGTTAATGGATATTGGTTCCATACTGTTTCTAAATTTCAGACGAATTGACTCATAATTCACAGAGTAAATTAAAATTGATGACAGGCTATTTGCAACTGCAGTGTGTATAATGCATGTGGTGCGGATTCATATTTTTATATTGGTCCAACGATGTATAAATGTTATGCAAATGTTTTGTGTTTACTGGGATTCACCAGCAGCTGACAATTAGCCTCAGTAGCAGTGCCAGCTTCAAATGAATGAATAATGTCAAGGGGGCAATAAACTAACATATTACGCGCTTGAATAGTTTAGCTTTAAGATTTTTTCTAGGAAGATAGCCTATCCCACGAGCCCGTCGTGGCGATAGGGGGAGATTGCTCTGGCAGTGACAGATCCAGGAATTGACAGACAGGGGGAGGGGGGGGGGGGGGTTGGCGCCGATTGTTTGCACACCACAGTCAGCATATATGGGGTCCGCCCACCCGAAAATGTTTGAA
Organism: Flabesymbios commensalis; assembly: GCA_964017125.1. Lineage (NCBI taxonomy): Eukaryota > Metazoa > Annelida > Polychaeta > Terebellida > Flabelligeridae > Flabesymbios > Flabesymbios commensalis. The sequence goes on from OZ024913.1 coordinate 16,352,146, forward strand.
ATCTAACGCCTCAACTGACGAATTCTAGAGAATACAAGGGCGTTTTTTTCTTTTGGGATCTTGGATGGGGAGGGGCGCTAGATCCGCCGCTGTCTGGAGCCGATAGCGAGTGATTCCTCTGGGCATGAGGCATAGGCCTACCAAAGTTGATCATTTTTAGCAAATTTGTGGGAAATCTGAATTTCCTAAAAAGACACATGTGCCCAACCCTGTAGCGGACTCTCATATATAGGTTGAAACTGATCATAATGAACTTTAGCCTACAAGTGAATTTGGCCTATTTTTTTCCCATCGTGAACTGGAAGGCTGGCGTGTCTAACCATAGCCTACTGTAAAGGTAATTTACACCCATCTCAACATATACTTTGAAGCAATTCTTATTTTTATATTGGTCCAACGATGTATAAATGTTATGCAAATGTTTTTGTGTTTGGAGGCATGCAATAATGATAAGCCTCACAGAAGCGATGAAAAGTGACTTTGTTTAGTTTCAGATTTGTTAAGCATGTCTATCTGGCCATGAGAATCAGCTAATTTTAGACATACCCAGAAAGCACGAGACTCTGGCACAACATTGGTTCAACGTCTCGAGTCTGCTGTGTACTTAACACTGCATAAAGCCAACAGAAAGTAACTGTGTCCTTCACAAGTAAACCGTTACCGCCTTGTGGCTTTGCGGAGGAGCATGCATGCATGTAACATATACCTAATGATATAAAGAAATGCGGTGGTAAGTTATTGGAATGTCTTACAATATTATTATATAATGAAAACATCGTTTTTTCTGCGGATAAAAATTTCAGTGCATACAAAGATACATTATGTTCGCTGCTTTATATTTATTTGAGTTGGGTCACTAATGTAGGCCTAAGTGTAAGTGTCGTCTGCCGCGTGGGTATCAAGCCTATCTTGTGGGTAACACCACACCGTGACATCCAAACGCAAGAGGTTGGTCCAATGTTGGTTTAATTTTGGGCCAGCGTCTACAGCATTGGCTGAAATTCTCGTGTTTGCTGGCCAGAAATCAAATGGTTGACGTACACGCCTCGGCAATCCGGCTAACTACGATAATTTACACCTCGCCTGGTCCTGTCAAAGGCTCTGGCCACCTTTTAAAGACTGGGATGGCGGGGGCCCACCTTGGTTAAAGCTGCATGCTTGGAAAGTCGGCGATCGCGGGTTCGAACCCCACTCTGCCTTCAAGTTTCTAAGAAACAAAATATTTCTTCCCCACTCACTCGTAAAAGATTTAATGTTGTGGATGCACCTGTGCCTGAGAGGTAGCGTGCTCAGCCTGAGACCGCCATGGCATGGTTTGAATTTCGAATCCTGTGTCTAGAGGGCAGTGTCATCTCATTCATCTCACCATCCTAAGAAGGTTCAAATGGCCCATGCAGTTAGGCCTATATGTGCACCCCATTCATTTCATTTTAAAAACTGGAGGGGGGGGCTTTTTTATTAAAAATGACGTTGATTTTGATACTGCTCTGCAAAACAAAAAGGCAGTATCAGCTCACTTGTAAAGTAAGCAGATACTGCCTTTAGTTTCGTACGGCAGCATAGCTAACTCGATGGTGACACCCTATGCCAATGCGTAACGTGCGACACTGTAAACGGTACTGGGCCAATGTCGCGGGTTCACCATGTTTACCTGGTGCGATGATTGTGCAATCATATGATAGCTTACTTATAAAAATAGCTTACTTATATTATAGATTGTAGTCTATATGCATGCCAATATCTAAATCAACAGAGAGATTGATGTCTACACCGGTCCAACGACGGCGAGCCAACCCAGTGTACAACAATCTTTTAACCCTTTAAACCCTCACGATGCGTTAAAGCATCATTTTTACATCCCTGAAAACAGACTTAATTTTACTACAGCAAGGTGTTTAGACTGAAAATTTCCATTAAACTGGTTTAACAATAAATGCAAATTTTCTTTAATATTTCACCCATTTCAAGTCATCTTCATCCACTACAAGTCGAGAATTGCGACAGCAATTCGCGGCTTGTAGTGGATGTAGATGACAATGGTAGATTCAGGCTTGAAAGGGTCAAAAATGTCTAAACAACAGTAAATTTTAAATATGCATTGCCATGACATTTTTGGATGTTCTGTCAGGACATGTGAAGGCGAGAGTTCCCCAACACGCAATCTATATAATACGATGTGCGAAAACAAAACACATGTGCATTCAAAGAACGCCTAGTACATAGGCCTATGTAATATATAGTTATGTATGGATATATATTATCGTATTATTCTTACAAGTGACAATGTATATGCCCACTGACTCACTCAGATATTTATGATGAAGCAGTATTCAGTATTTGCATGCATTTCCTCGAAATATTATTTTCAATATCCCACAATCAACAATTCTACGGTGTTGAAATAATTATAGAAATTTGTAGGCAAAACATTTGGTCCGCGGCGACGTGTTTACGTGAATGGTGAGATTAGACACGCACTCTTATCTCCGAAACACCATAGAATATGCACTTTGCTAAATTATCCAAGAATAATTCTTGAATAAAACATAGGGTTTGTACTCTGATAACAGAGAAAAATGGTATGAATACAATTATCGTAGAAATTCTCTTCGAAAGGTTTTTTTTTTTTTTTGTATAAACATATTTTATTTTGCAATCGAAACAAATACAAAAATGTAATACCAAGGTTTCTCTTGCTACATGGCTACTGATGACCGGTGATGTCTGTGTCGTGGCAATCGATAAGAAGGATCCTAGTGCAAAGCTTTTGTTCGACAGCTGACAGGGAGATCCCACCAAATGAATTTATAAGTGGTACACAGGGCAAGGACTAAGGTATTAAAGCACAATTAGATCCTGACAATAATGTCAGCAACAAGGAAAAGTAGGGTGAAGAAAACACCTTCAGTCCGGTAAATTTAACATAGTTAATGTAAATCTCTGGGTTGTGGTTATAAATTTTTCGACTGCAATAACCAATTCTGGTAAGTTGCCCGAGGGAGCATCACCAAAAAGAACAGTGTTTAGAGTGGGGGTTAATTGAAGTTGAAACAGTTCAGCTGTAAGCTCGTCCCTAGCAATGTGGTGCAGTGGACAGTCAAAAAAATAATGTTCAGGGGTTTCTATTACTCCACAGGGACAATTGGGACTATCAGCAACGTGATTCTGATACAAGTGGTATAGCAGTTCACTGCACTGCATTCTAATTCTAGCTAATGTAATGTTAATGCGTCTTGAATACATGTAAAAATAGGATATTTTGTTGGGTAAACTGCGATATAAATATGATTTAAGGTTATTGCGATCATCGATATTTTTAATTGTCTCATCTGTGGAGTTCCAATTGTTAGTTGTAGATGGGAAAAAAGAATTTCGAAAAGTTTCAGTTCGTGTGTGGAATTGACTGAGGTCTGATCTATTTCGCAATTGATAACGGTTCTGAGTCCTAAGCTGGACGGATGGGGGGAGATCCTGTTGTAAATAGCTAGGTGCATTACCATGGACGATGTCGGCAAATAAGATTAATTTTCTACGTTCACGACGGGCCTGTAATGATTCCCAGCCTAGTTCCGAAAGAATTGTTGCATACGCAGTACCTTTTATGGCACCGGAAACAGTTTTACCAGCACGTTTTTGAATTCTTTCAAGACGTGTATTGTCACCATCAGATATGTTATCAAAAGCCACATCGCTGTGTTCAACAATTGGCCGAATATATGATATATATAAAATTTCTAGGGTTTTTCGGTTTAATTTAAAACGTAGCGCTTCAAGTTGATACAGTCTTTTATCAGCACGAGCATTTATGTCATCAACGTGATTATTCCATTTTAGATCAGAAGAAAATGTTAGACCTAGATGCTTGTGAACGCTGACAGACTCTAAAATAGCTCCAGAAAAAGATAACGGCATAGGAACTGCTGCGGTTGGTCGTAGAGAAAGTGACATATCACAAGTTTTTCGAATACTGAAAGTTACAAGCCACTGTTTGGACCAGGTATCAATACGGATGAGATCTCTGTCCAGGACATCTTTGTTAGTGCTGTGTAAATTTGAAACCATATAAAACAAACTATCGTCTGCAAATAAACTAATTTCACTTTCCAACCCTTCTTTAATATCGTCTATAAATATCAGGAATAATAGGGGACCGAGAACAGACCCCTGTGGAACTCCTGCTTCTATTGTGCCATATTCAGAAGAACGACCGTTTATCACAACGCATTGTTTTCTGTCGGTTAGATAGTCAGAAAACCATTCGTTCAGAGAACCAGTTATGCCATTATTTTTCAATTTATGCAGTATACCAGCATGCCACACTCGATCAAAGGCTTTGGAAATATCAGCAAAAACTAAGCGCACTTTTTTTTTATTATCCAACGCTTCGCAGAAAACATGGTATAAATGTACAAGTTGATGTGTTGTGCTGTGCCCTGGCATAAAGCCAGATTGATTGCTGTAAATTAGGTGATTATCTCGAATGTAGTTAAATGTATATTTGAAAACTGCTTTTTCCATTACTTTGTCTACACAGCTTAATAGGGATATTGGCCTATAATTGTTAAGCTGTGATGCATCACCTTTTTTAAAAAGTGGCGAGACATTGGCTTTTTTCCAGAGAGAAGGAAACTTATTTTGTTGCATGGACATATTAAATAATCGAGTTAGTGAGGAACAAATATGCACTGCTGTGTGCTTCAGCATTTTGGGATTGATGTAATCGGGACCACTGGCTTTATTTGGATCAAGTGATTTCAATATATCTAAAATATCAGTTCTGGTGAAAGTTATACTAGTTAGTCTAGCTGTAGTTAGAAATTTGGTATCAGGAAGGGTAGCCCCTGTTGTATCTATTTTAGAGTTTTCTAAGAAAAAATTGTTAAAAGATGTAGCCTTTTCGTATGGGTCGTTTGTGATCGAGCCGTCTTGCTGGCTAAGTGCTGGAATAGCAGTAGATTTATTTTTAGTTTTAAAAAGACCTTTTACGGTCTGCCACCAAGGCCTAGATGAAGGAAAATTGTTAATTTTGTCGACTTGCCTCTGTTCAAAATGATCTTTGGCGGATTTTAGTTCACGAACATAATTATTTCGCGCTACTTTATATAGTTCCCAGGTTTGAATAGTACGGTTATTTTTCGCCCGTTTATATATTCGATCACGTCGCCTTCGTAAGCAGCGAAGTTTTGAAGTATACCAAGGGTTGTCCCAAGGTCTTATTATAATCATTTTATTAGGAATAAATGTTCGTGCTAAATTTATAAAATTGTCAGTCCACCTTGAAGCACAAATGTCTACATCAATATCAACAAAACAAGGATTCCAATCATTATTTAAAAGGGCCTCGTTAAAACCATCCCAGTCAGCTTTGTCGTACTGCCAAATTAACCTATTATATGCCGATGGTCTGTGTACTTTAATTAGAGAGGTTGTCTAATTGTCATGCTTGTATTTATATTGTCACTAAATAAATTGAATTGAATTGAAAAAAGACGAATATAGTTAGCGTTTTGCGCGGTATATGAATTTTTAAAATTAAAAACAAGTTATTTTATTCTGTAATGACGGATAACGATAATATCTAGGCTCTAAGGGGTTTTTTTTGGTTCCAGGTTGCAATAAAAGTGTAATTTTAGTTCTTGATGATATATTTTTCAAATGATAAGTGATATCATGTATTGTAAAGTGTGTTAGGAGGATGAATAAGTGGGTTATTTCCTTATCACAGTAAACACAAAACATTTGTATAACATTTGTACAAAGCTGGACCAACGTCGAAGACGTTGGGCCGACGTTGTATAGATGTTATACATTTGAGTTGCTGTGTGTTTGTTGTGTGTTTGCTGTGTTTTGCTTATAATTTGCTATAATCATCATATATTTTATTTAAAGAGACCCCTTGAGATGAGACATTTTCAATGTTGTCAATTTTGAAATTTTAATTTATATGAAGCTATATAGCCTACTGATCTTAACTAAAAATACGAAAAAGTCAAAAAACAATTTTAAAGCACCGAAAAAGGGTGAAATAGTTGTATTTTCAGGTCGTATATTGCCATGTAAACAAAACAAGTCAGCGATATTCAGCACTTTACATCACCGATGCCATCAGCATGTGGCCCAATGCTGTGAGAACATTCAATCGTTCTTCAGGTATACAAATAGTTTGTTTGGGTTACTTCTGGATTCATAGAAATGTTGATTAAAAATATCTGTAAAAATATGAAAATTCTGAAAAAATAAAAACATAATCCGTGGGAAACACTACTTCAGTACGGAATTAAAAACGAAAATTGATGTGATCCCAAGGGGCTGCTTCAAGTAAGACCACACATTTGCAAATCTTGATATATAAGCATACATTTAGTTCCCAATAACTTCGATTTAAACGAATAATAAATGGATTAAAAATGCCTGTAGTCGTACTTAGCTGTGCAAGGGTTATTCTATTTTGTCGACATTTGATTTACTTTATGTAATCAATTTGATCAACTGCTTTGGTAGTGTAATACTAGACAGGTCATTATCCGTTATTGTCCTCGATGGATATGCATTATAGATATATAGACGTATTTATTTGACCTTTCAAACATACAATATTTACACAACATTATACAAGTGATGTTGGTGGTCGGGAGACTCTTTTTAAGGTCGACTAGTACCACTAAAAAGGGACCAGTAAAAGAGCAACTACAAAACGTTCAGGCAGCAGAAAAATAAAAAACAATTATATATCCATATTTTAAAAAGATAATGATTTTCAAATTGAAATAAATAAGAAATAACAGTTATATGTTAGCATGCTGGCATGAATAGCACTGTAAATTGTTGCACGTACTTGAGTAAACAGTTTTAAAATATTTTTTATATAATTACATAAACCTTTAAAACTATGTGTTTAAACTTTATCATGAATTATATTTGGCGTATGAATTCTTTTCTAAATTATATCGTATCGTACTTTTTTTGCGAAATTTCCTTCTGGTTTTAATTTGTCGAATATTTGAATCATTCCTGGTATTATAATTGTGTAAGGTGAAGATCTGGTCTGGACAATTTTTTTTAATTGGATACATTACTGTTAAACATTCAGAACAAAGTTTGTGTTTGTTGAGTTCAAAACCATGGTTGACTTTTAATATGTTATATTTTATAAATATTGGCTCAGTATGACTAAATATAGGTGATTTATTAATTATTCTAAGAATCCTTTATTGAAGTGTATATACCCGTTAGCAAATGTAGCCCAACGCAAGAATACAGTAATGGCTGTGTAGTAGAATCAATATACAGTGCTAGTAATATATTATTGGGTAACGTAGTATATAAGCAATTCATTATTCTCACGGACTTTATTATTTATACTGTTTTACTTTGTCTGCACTCGCTTTTGGACGAAAAAGAAATATCTTTATTCAACCTAGGAAACACAATATATAGCGTGGAAGCGTGCGAATCTTTACATAGCCTACAGTGGTTCTCAAAACATCTAATAAAACATCTTGGACGTTGGCATGACATGTAATTTATTTTGTTTTACTTAAGCCAACGACTCATGACGTACCCTGGTCTGATGCCGAGGCCACGTCTTTCTTAAATAGGTGGAAAACCCCGAGCCGAAAACCCGATATATAAGATATAGTCAATTTATAAATATAGATACTATAATATTTATATATTTAATTGACAATAACAAGTCAAAATATCTACTAACATTAGCCCTAGCATCGGGCTAATGCCTCATGATCACTAGGGTGACATATCATGTAATACTTGAAAGTAATGAGGGGTTTTTCAAATAAATTCAATAAAAATCAATGTACACAACTAGATGTTACCTTTTCAACAGGTTTAAGCCATATTTTGTGTTGAAGCATACAGTGATTCATGGAGCAGCTACGTCGTCTCGAACACGCAGGGCTGGCTGTGGGCCCGCCTTCAATGAGAATCTCTGAGGATATGATTTCTATATTTGTGTATATATTTTTTCAATTCAAATGTATTTATTTATGATCACCCCTTGACTCGCCATGTCATCTGAATTAAATTGTCTACTGCGACCCACAACTTCAAGTTGGTGAACATTAGTCATATTATTATTTTGTTTCATTTGAGACGAAACATTAGCAAATCTTGATGGTTGATACATGGTTAAACAGTCATTTCGTCCCTATAATAATAGTCACGTGATTTACTCTGCTAATAAACCGGATTAAAAACGACTTAAGTCGTGCTAAACCCTCACAGCGCTGAATGAATTTTTAAAAAATCATGGAGACCAAAGGGTTTTTCTCATTTTGAAATCATCATAACTGTCTTAGTCAGCTCTTTCTGATTCATTTGAATACCTATGTTATGGGGTTACGGCCATTAGAAATATGTTTTACTCTTACAGTGCGAGGATCGACTTTAGCCGTCAGAATCTGACGTCTACAGACGTCAGATTCTGACGACTGAAGTCGATCCCCGCGATGAAAGGGTTAACGGTGAAAGGGATCAAATAAATATTCCGTCAATACTGTGGTGCTATAAATAATAGATACAAGGGAGACGCGAACGGCTTTTCAAAAGCCTTTTTCACGAAGGCCCAGCCCAGTTAATGTGAAGCTATATACCGCCTAGTTTTGATCATGGTTAAAACTTGTCTGGAACATCTACAAGTCTTTAATTGTATACTATTTTACTTGACTAGAGTATTTTAACAAGTTCAAATTCAGTAGCTGTTGATAACCCTGACAGGCTTTCAATCAGTGATAGCTATTTCTGGAACTGAGTGTATATAGCAGCTGTATAATACGTGGGCTAGTACCTTTAATTATTGACTGCTACATGTATTTAATTTAAAAGCTGATTTGGTGTTTGAAAGTGTGTGTTGATGCGCACGTGTCGTCCGAGGCCGAGTTGCGTTGAATATTAATGTGGTGTGAATATAAAAGGCTACACACGTCACGCAGAAGATAAAAAGAGGTGCGATGAGAATAATCATTACAACATTATTATGCTTCGGATGGAGGTAAATGCGGCCATAAAGACGGCAGCCAGTAAACAACAATGCGGAATGCACAGCCATAGAATATAACCTGATGCCCACGTAGTCTATTGAATTAAGTACATGTCCGGCAAACACAAAACATTTGTATACCACTTATACTGGGTTAGAATCATTGGGCCACATGCTGATGGCATCGGCCCAGCGTTGGGTAGACAATCAGTGCTGCAGGTGTGTCCTCCCGTGTCCTGACTATAAGACACCAATTAGCGGCGACTGCTATGATATTACCGTCTGATACGTGGGAATATGTGATGTAAAGTGCTGAATATTGTTTTGTTTACATGGCAATATACGACCTGGAAATACAACTATTTCACTCTTTTTCGGTGCTTTAAAATTGTTTTTCGACTTTTTCGTGTTTTACAGTTAAGATCAGTAGGCTATATAGCTTCATATAAATTAAATTTTCAAAATTGAAAAAAATTAAAAATGTCTCATCCCAAGGGGTCCCTTTGAACAAAAAAACATTAGATATTGAACATAAATTGTGAACTCTTTATAAAAGTACCTAATCGTGAAGTCAGGATTTCCTTTATCAACCCAATTTGGGTGTCCCGAATTAAAAAATACTTTTTTCCGAGTTCTGTTTTAACCCTTTAATCCCTAAAAGCAAAATAAAATTACCCATTTTTATGTGAAAATGAAAGATGTATCCGTTTTGCTGACAAATAGGTATATACAATGATATTGTATTAACACGTTTGAAATATAGCTGGAATATTAATTTATTAACCCTTTAGTTAGTAAGCTAAATTTACATTTAACACACATTCTATAATCTAACACCCGGCAAAATTGCATTATTTTTGAAAATTCTTCACAAAATACCATGTCATGTCTGATATAATATTATCAATACCGAGACAATTAATGCGACACTTCCTAATATAGTCCACATTTTTTTCTAGAAAAAAACACTAGACAGTAGGTCAAATAAGGAGCTGATATACAACATTGAAAATAAATTGCTAGCTCTTCGGTAAATTGCTTAATACTAAGTGAAATATATAGGGTTCTATGCAAGAACATGTTAACTGTTTTATAAGCTGGTAAAAACGGGTTTAAAGTTTTTACCTTAGAAATGCTCGTATGACATTGACGTTGTGGAATATTTTTTATGTGGATGTGTAGAAATAATACCGTTGTGGGAAATGTTTGATCCTAGCCTTTTTGATAGAATTACTAGTTTGAATTTTGAGGATATTAAAAAATGAATGGGGTGTTTAGGCCACCTTTGTGCACATATAGGCTAAGCTAGGCCATGATAACATCCTGAGGATGGTGCAATAAATGAGAAGACACCTTGGCGGTCTGAAACTTGTAAGTGAATGAAAACCCCATACATTTTACTAACAAGACCCGTTACGATTTAAAATTATTTCTGTTTGCGATACTTTTTTCATTGTTTAATAAAATCAGTTCCTATAGGTTGTATAGCCTCGCGCGTAATAATGTCAAAATGTTCAATAAAAATATCTTACACATCTTCAGAACCCCTGTTAGGAATATGCGGAAGTGACATCCTTTTTAGTACAAGTTTACCACCAATACAACACTAATATATGAGCTGGAATATTTTGTCATCAACCAATCACAGTAAAATTCAATGTCCCCCAGAATGTGAACATAGTAGAGTTTGCGAATGCGTTTTAGGTCACTTTTTGCCTTCTCATCTAATAACGGGACATGAAATCTATTTTATATCTCACCTTTTTCAAACGATAGCAAACGACATTTTTATAGGCCACATCATAACTATTATTAAACATTGCCGGTATATTTGGGTAATATGTATAGAAACGATAACTGTCCAGTTGAGATTCGAACCATGTAAATCAAAATGTGTATTGGTGAGGCAGGTAACGGTCTGAGTTGTAATGTAAAGCTACTAGCTTATTTGTCCGCAACTATTTTGCCAGTCATGTTTTCAAAATATGCAATTAAAACATTTGACTCTATCCCAAGTTAAAGGAAGGTCACGCGCTTCACAGGGATTTATTTTATATATCAATATTTATAGTTTTTACTTATTTTTATTAGGAATTTATCATCCCAATCATCCTTTGATTGGACTGAATTTGTGCATGTGTTGAAGACAACATCAATTTTATTAAATCATATCTCAGTGAACAATTATTGATTAGATATGGGAAATATTACAAGGCTAATAAAAAAAACATTTAACCAATTCATGTTCATATGTCACCTAACATGATGCTTTTAGTATCGTTCGACCTGAGCATTTATGGAAACATTCTATTCGAACGAACTCGTGAGATCAGCATTATTTCCAATATGAAGATGTTCTTAAATTATAATATTTGTGACCATGGGGATGCTGTGATTAATCGCAGTAGAATCATTTTTCAATGTGCTCACTATTGTAAAACTTTAAAAGGATATAAAATATCCGACTCAAGTCTGGTATTCTACCCCTAATTTAAATTACAAATGAATGACGGAAGTGGTTGGCTGATCTCATCATGTGACAAGCTGAACCACTCTTCTATTGGTCGGGGTAGAATACAGGACTTGGTCCGAATAGCCCATACGTTTTCTCTCAGGATGGGCGGGGGCCCTAGGGTAGTGGTTAGCACCGCTGCCTTTCACGCCAGAGTTCGGGGTTCGGTTCCCGGTCTCGGCGGTTTGAAAGAAACAAAAAATGTTTCTTCCCCATCCACGTGTGAAAGTCGTTATTGTGGGGAGCCTCCGTGACCGAGAGGTAGCGTGCTCGGCCTCAGACCGCCAGGGCTCGAATTTCGAATCCTGTGTCTGGAGGACAGTGTCATCTCAATCATCTCACCATCCTCAGGAGGTTCTCCTGGCCCAGTTTAGCCTATATGTGCACAAAGGTGGCCTAAAGCCCGATTCATTTCATTTCATTTCTCTCAGGATGTACTGACTATTTTCCTTTTCAACAGAATAAAATAATCACTAACAATATTTTTCACAGTCTTTTGAATTTTACAGTTTTTAGATAGATATCAATCAAGTGCGTTGTTTCATTTTTAGATAGATATCAACCAAGTGCGTTGTTTCATTTAACGTGTTTAACGTCACTGATCAATGCTAGTTTTTTAGCAGATTTTATTTTTAATTTATCTCCATTGATGAAAGCAATGAAGTGTTGGTTTAACTTTTTATAATAATTTTTGTTAGTTCTACTTATAATTTTACTGGTCGTTACCGTTGTGATCTGGATCTACTATTAAGCCAATTATCTGGTTTTGTTCGCCACAAATATTTGCTAACAAGTTGAGTCATGACCCGATAATAAAAAGGGATTTCATGTATGAAATTGTATTCCTATAATTATTACTTAAAAATAGAGGGATCTGTAGGCTTACATAGTTTAATGCCAAGACAAAGGATGTTTGGAATATAACTTTGTCAAAGACATAGTTTATTAGACTTACATGTAGAGCCTGGAATGTGAGTTTGCGTGCCTGAATGTTCTGTGTTTACGCCCCTAGAAAACATATAATTTAATGTTTTAAATAATTATATATACGATTGAAAAATGTTTTTTCAAATAATTATTTTTTCTTTGATCGGTTAAGCCTGATAGAAATCTCTTTTTTTTTATTTTAGTTGTTACCCCGGCTTCACACGCGAAGCAATGGTTGACATTTTTACCACCTGATTATTACGAGATGCATGAACCAAAAGGTTAAAATGTTTCAAAAGTTATAGGGCCTGAGGTTAAGACAAGGAATAATAATTAATTAATTTTAAACTCATACTGGTTATAAATTATTTTATCCACAATTTACATATTGTTGCTTTTAATTATACTTATTTATGTCCACTTTGTAAGTTTGCTAGTTTCAGGGGTTAAAGTGTTATATCAAATATATGCAATAATTTTAAAATCACTATATTTGAGTCACTTTGAAACCTCTATCGAGACATTTTCATCACAAAATGCATCATTCAAAAGAAAACAAAATATATCATTATTATTAGTAATTTTAGGGACTAGAGGGTTAAATTATTTTTTAAATTGAAAATATGGTATCTTTATTTGCTACGCTCAAATAGTTGTATAAGTTTTAATGTCAAATTTGTCATTTGTTCCAATAAAAATTGTAGATTGGAGCCTATATGTAAATCAACTATTTTCATTAACTATTTTGTTTTGTGATTTTAAGAATCTAAGGGTCGAAATCAAGCTTGGCAAACAGCATGTGTGATATCAGCACATTCAAATTAGGTTAAAACAGGTGAGGTTTAAAAACACTTTAACCCCAAAATGCCTTCGGCACTTTTGTAGAGTACATAATGTTTATTCCTCTATTTCGAGCAGACTATTTTGATAATACGCACGAGCACGCGTGGGTGCATATTTTTCTAGTTCATATTTTGAGATTGCCATATTACAACACAGTATGATAGACACAGTTTTATACAAACCATGCAATTAGCCTAGATTGCGGTAACAAACATATAATAATTGCATAGTATACAAGCCTAGTGAGACCATGAACGTACTACATTACTATTTTTTTGTTATGTTGTTTTTGTTCAAATTTAAGATCGTTATTCTCAGTCAGTGGAACTTGAGTCAAATTTTTATAGCTTCATAACTCTGAGAGCAATTTTTAGATTACCTTCCGTTTCTTTCATTTCTCCAAGTCTTCTCTAATATATTAAACAAAAATACTCACTTCCTAAATTTTCGACTTCAGTCAGATTTTGATATGGACAGTCACATATGAAAATGGTGTGGATGCAAGTTTGAAATGTTCTAAGATAAGTGAAAGAAAATGAATATACATGTCAATGATACTATACATGAATATATATATGTTTCCCACACCAAAACTGGAGATTAAATAATCGTTATAACCATGATAACATAACAGAACATTTATTTGTCATATAAACACAGTATATAATAAGAAGAAACATATTTTATATAATTAATTTAGCAGGAGACCATCATTAAGACTTTTAAAGTCGCTCACATGATTGCCACCTAAAACATTGCAGAGAAAATAAATATATAATTATTATCAGTGTGGCAGGAGAAATTAAACAATGAAACAAAAAAAGACAAAATAATGTAACATACGAGTAACATTTAAATGTAGAAATATTTGATGTGTGAATACAAAATAAACAGAAAAAAAACTATGAAACATAAAATATCATAAATATAATGTCAAAATATTGTCAAATGTGAAATAAATGAGTGAGGGTGAGAAAATTAGGTATTGATTTTTTGACATACAAAACCATTCTGAATAATGCAGGTAGACTCATACGTGGCAAGATAATTTTTTTTAACATATCGACAGAAACTAGCAAAAGAATGTGTATATATTTTATCAATAATGATACTAGGAGAAAGATTGAAGGTATTAACAATACTGAAACGTAAACATTTTCTTCTTCTTTTTTTTTAATAGCAGAGAAAGATTAAAGGTATTAACAATACTGAAACGTAAACATTTTTTTTCTTCTTTTTTTTAATAGCAGCTTAAAACAATAAAGTGAACAGTTAGGCCCCTGTTTTCTTTTGGCTGTAAAGAACAATATAGAAAAGTCAGACATTGTGTGTTGATAAAGTTTTGTTTTCTAACTATACACAATTAATATCACATCAATTCCAGTTAGAAACTAACCCAGAAAACTAGAAGACGCTGCCCACCGGGCACACGACGTCGTTGCGACGTTGAATCAACGTCAATGACGTTGATTCAACGTCGCAGCAACGTCGTGTGAGCCGATGTTGTTCACATGCATGGGCCAATATTGGTTCAACATTGGTTCAACGTTGAATACTGGCTGTGAGCACAAAATACACTAATGACGATTAAACAACCGGGACAAAAAAGTAATGACAATAATAATTGAAAAAAAAAACAAATTGTGGCTACATTCAAAATTAATATTAAACCACACCTCTTTAAATTGTCATTTAAGTGAGAGACAACCCGGTATTCACAAAACATTTGTATGACATTTATTCAATGCTGGACCAGCGTCGAAGACGTTGGGCCGGCATTTTATAAATGTTATGCAAATGAATTTTGCGTTTGCTGGGGAAGACCACCAGTTAAAAAATATGTGCAGGACATCGAATGGTCTTAGACCAGATTTTAGCGCTATGTAAGCTTTTATTTATTTATTTTGTTATTTATTTATTCAGTCGTCCATTCTGCATTACTCAAACCTCATAAACAACACAGGTGGGGCATAAGACTATTGTCAACACCCTCAGGTGTGTTGTCTCTTTTGTCTATATTGTAGGGTTGTAGGCCCTGCAGCAAGTTTAGACAGTTAATCAATACTAGTAGTTAAACAGCTATTTATCACCACCGACTGCACCTGAGATAAAAAAAAAACAGCTCAACCGACATCGTTTGAATGTCGAGACATTGCCGGAGCTGCTGGCCATATTCTAGCCAGCGCCGGTGCCGTGGTTATTGAGTCGTGGCAAGAACCACTCTACACTTTCCCCATTTAAACACTGTCGCGTTACGCTGAAAATCCTGCCCGAGCGGCAGTTTCGTTTAAAGGGACCCCTTGGGATGAGACATTTTCAATGTTGTCAATTTTGAAAATTTAACTTATATGAAGCTATATAGCCTACTGATCTGAACTAAAAATACAAAAAAATCAAAAAACAATTTTAAAGCACCGAAAAAGAGTGGAATAGTTAAATTTCCAGGTCGTATATTGCCATGTAAACAAAACAAGTCAACAATATACAGAACTTTACACCACATATTCCCACGTCTTGGACGAGGAGATCAAAGCAATCGCCGCTAATTGGTGTCTGATTGGTGTCTTATAGCTAGGACATGAGGTGATACACCTGCAACACTGATTGTCTGCCCAACGCTGGGCCGACGGCATCACCATGTGGCCCAGTGCTGTAGGAACATTTAACCGTCTTTTAGCAAGTGTTTAGGTGTACAAAAAGTTTGTTTGGGTTTTAAGCGGTTTCATAGAAATGTTGATAAAAAATATTTTTTTTAATCTAAAAATCTTGAAAAAAATAAAATTATGATCTTGGGGATACACTACTTCATTACTAAAGTAAAAACGAAAATTGATGTCATCCCAAGCGGCTGCTTTAAATGAAACAAGTAATCATTTCATACAGGGGGAGGGTGGTGGAAGGGGTGGGGGAAGGCCACCTGCAGTCTGCATGAATCAGCACACGGCGTAGCAGTGTGTAGGCACACACACTGCTACGGAGTGTAGAACCACTCCTTCTGAGAACTACATGTATGCACTACAATCAACAACCATGGGCACGCTTGTCACCCATTGGACAATAGCGCTGGGAGGGGTGCAAGAGTGGAAGGGGAAACCCCATGTCTTGTATTGACTGTCTGAGCGCGTACAGATAAGCAGGTCAAGTTTCGTTATTCTTGTCTCGCCAGTGCAAAGGCGAGCAGCGGTAACCACTCACTTGACAAGTAAGCAGTTACCGCTGTTTGCCTATGAAGATTATAGTTCCCTGTTCGCACATGCATGTCGCTGTGGCGACACCCGTCTACAGTGTATATATGGCGTAGTCACATAAACTGGTAAACACCACATAATAAACAATACATGCTGAACCAATGTGGTTTTAAAGTTGTGCCAACGTCTGCGACGTTGGCCCAACTTCAAAACAACATTGGCTCAACTTTTAGCCATCGCGGCCACTAATTATTTATGTCTATCACACTCCGAAGCACACGAACGCGCACCCAGTTGTTTGTTTTGTGCTGGGCCAAATGAGATGGGTGTAAATTACCTTTACATTATGGTTAGACACGCCAGCCATCTAGTTCACCATGGGAAAAAAATAGGCCAGGTTCACTTGTAGGCTAAAGTTCATTGTGATCAGTTTCAACCTATGAGGGTCCGCTGCAGGGTTGGGCACATGTGTCTTTTTAGGAAATTTAGATTTCCCACAAATCTGCTAAAAATGATCAACTTTGTTAGGCCCACAGAATCACTCCCTATTGGCTCCAGACAGCGGCGGATCTAGAGGGTGGCGCAGCCGGCGCTCCTCCCCATCCAAGGTCCCAAAAGCAAAAAACGGCCTTGTATGCTCTAGAATTCGTCATTTGAGGCGTTAGATTTCAAACATTTTCGGGTGGGCGGACCCCATATATGCTGACTGTGGTGTGTATAAAATTGTTTGCAAACAATCGGCGCCTACCCCCCCCCCCATCTGTCAATTCCTGGATCCGCCACTGCCATAGCAATTGATTAGGATTTTTTCTGGGAATATATGCCACGAGCCTGTCGACAGGCTCGTGGCATATATTCCCAGAAAAAATCCTAATCAATGCTAAGCTAAACTATTCAAGCGCAATAGGTTAGTTTATTGCCCCTTGACATTATTCATTCATTTGAAGCTGGCACTGCTACTGAGGCTAATTGTTAGCTACTGGTGAATCCCAGCAAACACAAAACATTTGTATAACATTTATACAATGTTGGACCAGCGTCGAAGACGTTGTGCCGACGTTGTATAAATGTTATACAAATGTTTTGCGTCTGTTGGGAAAATAGTGATGTACTTCATGGACACATGTGACCAATTCACTAACTCTTTTGGATTTCTATTTTTTCAATTCTATAATTATTTAGTATTTTAGGTTACTTGCAAAGTGTTTTTTTACCTTTGAATTTTATATTTTGCATTTTATGTTCTACTTTGTAGGTTGTAACATAAATTTGTTTTCAATTAGAAAGCAAAGTTAACCAGCATATAGGGGCCTACGCTGTTTTTTAGCGTTAAAGGTGATCTATCACCCCTTATATAGTATGAATAAATTTGTGACAAATAAATCAAGTGTTTCCTTATATGGGGTGATTAGCTATCATGTGACCCTCTGAGATGGTCACATGATAGCCAATCACCCCATATAAGGACATCATTATTCATACCATATAAGGGGTGATAGATCACCTTTAACAAACGCAACTGAGTATATAATACTATAGTACGCTGGGTTATAATAGTTAATATCTTATTTGTGAGCTAATTTGAAAACAAAACGGAATTTCGTAGCAGCACAAAAATAGGTGTAATTATGTTTTTTTATGGATCTAAATTATACGTCCATTTTATATTATTTTTTAGGAAGTAAGCTAGTGTAATCATTAACAGACGTCGGGCACCATGCTTTAGGAAGAGTAGAAACAGACAATCATCTATCGTGTAACCATGGTAACAGGCACAGAAAATATATTATTCGTATAAACGTGTGATTATAGTCAGATTCACATTAAATGCATTAACCAGGGTGAAGGTATTTCGCGGATTTTTCAGTGAATTCTGAACCAATTTTCATAACATTTTGACTCACTATTATCGGCGACTACTCAGTCAGAAATTCTGAAACAAAGTGAATTTGTTTATGGAGGGTCACTTTTTTATTTATTTACTAAATGTTAAAGAAAAATTATTTTTCATTAAAATTTCCAGTGTAATCGCCAAATCGAATTACTAGAATGAAGTGCTTGTAAAATTTCATGACAATTGGTTGAGAATTGACTGAAAAATGCTCGAAAATCATTACCCACGGTAAATGTGAATCCGACTATAGCAGCATAACAAATTGTATCTTGGTAATATTTGAAATATACAATAGCTATAGATGAATGGCTCAGAGGTAAAGTGATCCAAGTCTAAAATACGATTTTTTACTGTTTATGTCATTTTGGTAAAACTAAATATAATATTATAGGAAATAATATACTAAAATATCTAAGCGATTGGTTGAAAAATTCGCGACTTATTAATCAACATATATTTTTTCACTTTTAAAATTAATATTTTTCTTCAATGATAAAGTGATCCAAGTCCATGAGTTTATATAGGCACATTTTGACTTGAATCAGTTTACCTCTGAGACATACGGAAAAAGGAAGCTGAAATGTTATAAAACGTCCCTTATCTTGACCAGTTTATGCTATGCCTGGCATAGTATGCCAACCATCACCATTTTTTCACTGGAGCAAGTTGATGAGCCACTAGATATTTTTTATACCAGCTCGTGACTTTTATAAATAAATTGATGTTGCTAAATGTCAAAAGCCTATTTATAAAATAAACTGAAATAATAATTGCCAGAAATGGGTTTTATGACATTAATAACTATATACCTGCCAATAGGAATGAAAAGTAAACACCAATGCATAACTTCCCATATGCTTCTAATTACTGGAGTAACAAAGTTGAATACAAATCAAAATAAATAATTTTGTTATTTGATTTTAACTTGACAGTATTTTATAGGGATATGAGAAAAAATGGACTTGGATCACTTTACCTATAAGCCATTGATCTTTCTAGGTATATCAACATTATAAGAGAATTTGATAAAAATACAGGAAGCAATTATTATAACTGGAATAATTGGAAAATATTTCCTATATAAGTCCTGATTTACGTCTCGAACAAGGCAGAAACTTCGTTGACTTTTTGTATTTAACCGGATCCGTAATATTTAGCAAAGAAAGGTTTTCTCTCTCTCTCTCTGGTGTTACAAAGAACAATGAGCCGTAGTAAATAAATTATAAAAGATATCGTTTTGATCTTGTAACTAAAATATCTCATAAAATGGCTTGTTACAAAATACGTTCAAATTATTATTTTTATGCAAGATAAAATAAATTATGATACATATTGTCACTAAATGATTAAAAATATCGTTATATCAAATTTGTTGCTTTTTTAGATCAGAAAAAAATAAATAATAACTGTTTCATACTACTTTTTTCATGCTTTTGTGTTTAACTAATTATGTAAGTAAGTAAGTAAGTAATTGTTTATTAAAGTGACCACTGACCAGTACATGTACATATATTTGATATAAATAGTATAATAATACAAAAAATCTTAGTGGGACAAACGATCTTATGTCATATTGCAATAAATACAAGTTATGTCATTATCAGGATTTTGTATATTTTTGTATACTATTATTCAAACTTAAAATTTATCATACCAAAAAACTCACAACTTCAAGGAACATCGTCATTCCAAACAATATTTATCACAGAATAATACAATTTGATCAATTTGATTCATATCCAGGTTAAACAAACAACACTTCCCAAACTATACATATTTCCCTGGTACATTTTCATCACCCTCAAACTGGAATCAAAAATACCAGCATGGGTTTGTGGATAAAAAAAAATTAAAATGATAAAATAATAAATTTGATTTTCATTCTCTTCTGTAAAGCCAGTTTCTGTATACATATATTATAATCTACATCTATCTCTCGTTGTGACCCGGCCTTATCATGTTTATAGTGCTACATTAAAAAAAAACATCAAATCACTGTATAAATTAATCTGCCGAAAAAGACTCTAATTTCGGCAGATTGTTTTATTCATTGATTTGATGTTAAATCTAGATTTTGTTCACGTTCTATTTAAAGCCTGATTTTTTACCAAAGAATTGAAGGTCAGATTATTTGTTTGCCAATACCTCATCAATCTGGTAATATTCGCGAAGATGACAAATTCGCGAATTTACCAGTCTATTCATTCGCTTTTTTACTAGCGCTACGTTTTTGGAAAATGTTACCGATGATTTCCAACTATAAGTATATTATAATGCCTGTTCAGTAAAGAGGATGTCGGTTCAATATTGGCCCGCCGTGTGCGTCGTTGGCCCAACATTAACCCAGCAATGACTCAGCATCTCGGGTACATGTACTTCACCCTTTACCTGCTAAGGAATTAAAAAAAAATCACCCGCTTGAAGTTGTGTTTCGCTACCGCGACCCACAACTTCAAGCGGGTGTATTTTTTTTTTAATTTGAGACCAAACATTTGCACATTATGTTGATGTTGAAACACACATTTCGTACCCAATGACAGTGATTTAATCGGCTAATAAAACAGATTGAATACGACCATAGTCGTGCTTAGCACTTAAAGGTTAACCCTTTAACCGCCGGTCCCGATTATATTCGGGTTTTTCATTTTTTATTAGCAAATTAAATACCAGCTTTTGAACATGTTATAGATAAAACGTGACATCAATCAACAAAATTTCAAAATCTTTCACCTCCATTTTGTCAAATCTGAATAATTTTCGCCTACTTGAAGTCGGTTTGGCGTCTGCAAAACGCAAGTGGGTAAAAAATAAAATTAAATAGTTTGGCGGTTAAAAGGTTAAACACTGAACTCTGTTTATCTGGTTATATGCGTGTTTTTATGATTCTTTGTGTTGAGTTGTATGGCAATACGTTTTTATTTCTATACAATTATATATAATTATGGGCCAACCATATGATATTATTTTCAAAGGTGTGAATAGTACGTATTATATGGTCATTCTGATTCATTCTTGCATGACCCACGGGCACCATTACCCGACAACACGCTACGTTCAGCCAATGTTGAATTAATGCCGGTCCACCCTTTACGATGCTGGCCAATCATTAAACCATCAGTGCGTCAATATGATTGTATTTGTGCCAGTACTGTATCTGTTTGGCGATTTATTTATTTATTATTTATTTTAAGACTCAGACTCAGAACAATTTACTTGTCACACAACAACAAAAAACCCGTACATATGTAACCAAAAGATAAAAAATACATTGTAATATATCGTCGCCTCGGAGCTAAATGATCCTATCTGCCACTCTGACGAGTGTCAGATAGGATCATTTAGCTCCGAGGCGACGATATGTTGTGCGGATCAGGAGACCTGCATTAAGATCAATGTTGATCGCTATCATGCAGGCCACCAGTTGGAAAAAAAACAATAATAAGGATCATCGCGTAACACACAAGAGGACGCATCCTATAGAGAGCTGATGCACAGAATATAACTTCAAAATAGAAGATCAATTTATTGTTAAAAGTGGCATTGCCATGATAGTAATGTAAATACCAGTTTCTCACACAACAACCAGAGATAAAAAGCACATTTTTGTAAGTGGTAAAAAAATCACTCTGGAAAAGAGTAGAAACTTTAGTAGCATTAGGACATCTTGACATTTACACAGGATAATAATACATAAGTAGATAGAAGCTTTTTATAAACAAAAGATAAGTTATGAAAATATACCATAGAAAGAAAAGTACATTAAAAGTGCACACAATATGCTTAAGACGCCACACACCAGCATAAAAATATAGGTTATAAAATATAGTATATTTATGGTCCCTTAAAATAGGAATGTATTAATAATTATTGTCAACACAATACAATCGCACATAAAACGTAATACATAAATGGTAAGGTGCATACAATATTCCAATTTACGTACTTGGATCGCACCATTTCAAACACGAAACAGAATACAATGTCATGTAGTATTACATCTGCAATATTAGACTGGGAGGAAGACAATCCCGAATTCAAGGAGAAAAATCAGCTGATAATTTGAAATACAGCGTAAACACCCACCTCGTCTGAAAACAAAGGCGTCTGAAAATCACTTAACCTAAAATAAAACAGGGAGAACATAAAATAATTTTGAGGGAAACAGCCATCCATACCACGATGGGCCAACGTTCAACACATTTGTTCTGTGATTAGGGCGCGCAGCGCGCGGCCCTGTGCGAAATCAAACGTCGATACATTGGTTTCAACCTTAGCCTGACTGAGAGATTATTATGCTACTGCTCTGTTTCTGAAACGAGAATATTTTATGATGTCATATAGTTATCTCATACAATCAGACCTGAAGATCTCCGGGGCTCGTATCTGAATGGTCTCCCTAACTCTCGGAGATCTCCGGGGCTCGTCACAAACGGTCAAGTCGACGTGACCGCCAATAACATGATAGCCTAGTCGCAATTTGCAAGGAAGATGTTTCTCTGCGAGAGCCGAGTTGGATCATCGGGGTTTGAGACGCCGTAGTCAAGCGATCTACCGATGCGCCACGTCCCCCTTTCTCCATGACACAAAGCCAACATTAACATATTGCCACTCAAAGCCAAAAGGCAGTATAGGACTATATGCTGATTTTTCAAGTAAGTAGATTCTGCCTATTAGCTTTGAGAGCAGTTTATGTTCCGTATTTGTTGTAGAAGGAGATCACTGCTGGTCCAAAGATTTTACTGCATGCTTCGCAGCAATAAAGCTATTTAATATATTATTAGAGTGTCGGATGAAGGAGATGGGACACTGTATATCAGGTGAACCAATATTAACCGTGTATAGTTATGCGACATTTCACTAGTTTTTGTATTGCGATATACGTAGAAAAACCTTCACAAATGTCACACTAAATGTGCTATGGTACAGTAGGCCCCACAATAACCCCACAATTTTAATAATATACTACAACAAAACATGTTTTACAACAGGGCACACATTTTAAAAATAACATCTAATTTGCTATTTTATATACAACCTGTATAAATGTATTTTTTAATAAATAAATAAATGATGTTTGATACAAATACACTTTCGAGCGGAGTTACCAACTTGGAAAAAGATTTTTCGTTGTTGCGTCACATAACATGTACAACTGTGGTATGTACTTGTATGTGGACCACTTCTCTATACAAGAGATATAGAGAATGTATATAGAACTCCAAATGGTGACCGTTGAGTGGAGGTGGCCGTTTAAACTGGTGACCGGTCAATACAAGTTATATTGTACTATTATAATTTATTACTATACAGGAATGCATTTTTACGAACGTGTACAAAAGTGTACACATTGGTATAAGGTTTGTATTATTTTTCTTCCGTGTGACCTTCCCTGGTCTAATTTTACCCATCAGATGCGACAACCCAGCAAACACAAAACGTAGACCCAATGTTGGGTTAATGTTGTGCCAGCGTCTGCGACGCTGGCCCAACATTAAACCAACATTGGATCAACGGCTTGTGTTTCCCGATAGCCATCCAGGATGTGGAGTAATGACTCATCCCCGCCAGCATGATGCACTGGCCCGATGTTGGATCAATGTTGGACTATAGACTGTGACACTGGTACAACATTGAGCCAGCATTGGGTCAGTGTATCTCGTTTGCCGGGATGGCATCATATTACTATCATGATTGTTGAGGTTGACGACAATAAATGACGTATCTCACCACAAAGCAAACACGAGACGTTGACCCAATGCTGGGTGAACGTCTCGTGTTTGCGGAACAGGCTTGCCGCCGTTATCTGAGTGTTCTGCAGATTCCCTTCGTGTTATAAAATCTACTGATAGATTTGCATGTTTTATCATTTCTACGGATTTTTGAAAATATATGTAATTTGTATTTATACTTTTTTCATAATTACCGCCGTTGTCTCCTTCAGCGACAAAATTAATGTATTCAATACTCTTTATACAGTTATTTTTAGGAGAGGAAATTTGAATATAAAGTATTTTTTTTCAAGCGCGCTCTTCTACAGTCTCTCATATTCTGATTGTATTACTTGCTCTCAAAGCTTGCTAAAATAATGATGCTGTCAGCTGAAATATAATTCATCATAATTTTGTTGTAATCTCGCAGAGTCTCCAGACCATAATTTATTTAAAACTATTATTCTCAAATAGGCAAATAAATAGGGTGGCCTATAAAATATATATAACGCAAGCGACACGGGACCAGCTATATATGTATATATATATATATTGATGTGAAAACAAATGTATTTTTCTGTGATATATATCCTATACCTACACGATTATTATATGTACTGTAAATTAGATAAACGTATTTTTTCATATTGGATTCTCACTCGCCACGAGATGCTGGTGCGACGTTGGTCCGCCGTCTAAGCAGTAAGGTTGTAATTACCAGCTGCCGTGTCAAGTGGGCTTGTTAATCATCAAATCATCTAATCGCGTGTCACTGCGATGCATGAATATTATATAATAACAGAGAACTAGAGTTTGTGCTATATAGGATACATAAACAACCTGATAAAGTTAATTGGGCAGCCGAATTGTTTGTTTCTATTTTTCATTTTTCATCTATTTTTCATTTCAGCTTGAAATGACGAAAAATATTTATATTTATGAAGAAAAGACATCTCCAATATTGGTTATTAGATAACTTCGTATAAATTATTTTTTTTCAAAATAGACCTAAGCAGTAGCTTTAACTATGAGCATGTACCAAAAACTATTCAAAAATGGATTGATATTTCTGTTGATCTGAAACATACTTGAAACCGTATAGTTACAGTCCTAGCAGCACAAGGGTTAAAGATCCAATCATCTTAATCATGGGTCACTCAGATCAATGACCATTATTTAATAACAGAGTTTGTTAATACTTGCCTCGATGTATACAGTTACTTGTGTAGGTTATCGTGTATGTACAGCCCTTGCGTTGCACAGGCGCACCAAAAGGATCGCGCGTTTCCATATTTTAATATTGCATAATATCTGGCATATCGTGGGTCGAGCCTGAAATAGATATAATATTCAGGATGGGCAATAAAAAGGATCAGGTCAGAAGTGGTGGGAGTGTTATTGATAAACCCTTGGAACGCTAGATTACAAATAATAATATAAATTTTCGCCCACTTGAAGTTGTGGATCGCTACCGCGATCCACAACTTCAAGTGGGCGAAAATTACTCACATTCATGTACAATTTGAAACAACATATCGCTAAGAATTGTATCGCTTATTTCTTCCTCAAATTTTCTTGTTTGAGGGTTAGACAAAAATGCTAAAAAGTCCCTATTAACTCTTTTAAGGCTGTACGCTCCGACGTGACGCGACGCGACACGTCGAGCTCTCTACAAAATGTACTTTTTTCATGTATTAGACTTCATCAAATTGCGTCTACCTGTCACAGCAGATGTATGAATGATTACTTATCGGAGACGCGTTGTGTGTGAGTGATATGGGATGGCAGCGTTTATTTTTTACAAATTTCAAATAGTTAATTTCTGAGATGTATTGATTCTAGTACATGTACTGTATTGAAGGTGTGTACACTAACTGTTATTCAGAGTCAGCTATACTCAGACCGACACCTGCATACACTATTTCATCCAGTACATACTCCATAACAAAACGACGAATAAGAATAATAAGAGAAGGAAGCCAAACACCACAAATACTGGGTCTGATTCATCAGCGCATTCACAATCAGACAGTGTTACTCAAATCGGACTGGATAAAGCTGACATCCAAAAACTAATCTCTGAGGCTATAAATGAGGCAGTCTTCAGCATCGGTGAAAAACTTGACTACGCGCTTGAACACCTCAAGGGTCAACAAATTCTGGTGACATCACTACTGAACAAATTACGTGAAAAAGACAATATAATTACCATGATTACAGAGCTGGAGCAGAAAATAGATTCGATGCGACAAGACATGGAATTCGAATTGAATGATTTTGAACAATACCGTGGAAACTATTCAATTAGGATCTACAATTTAGCTATAAAAAAACAATGATTCCACATCTACAGTATTAAAACTCTTAAAAGATAAGTTGGAAATTCATCTGAGCGCATCGGATATTGTGGCAGCACACCCTTTACCACAGACTTTTTCAAGTTCAAATCGAGACCCACGCCCTCCTCCTCCGATCATAGTAAAAATTTTGAAGAACACAACGAAAGGTTTGGTAATCCAGAATAGAAGAAAACTGAAAGGAAATACCTCAAAAAATCAGTATTATTGAGGACTTAACACGGAAAAATATGCTGCTGCTGAACAGAGTCAAACGCGATGACCGTATATCTACCGCCTGGTCTTCAAAATGTCTGATAATTATGATGTATACTTAAAAACAGCAATGTGAAATTTAATGTGAGACTTTTTGAGACTATTGACGGTGCTTTATCACGATCCAATCCCGGGGCTCAACGCAAATCTAGACTGACTCAGCAGGCAAGGTGTGCCACTACAACTGATTCAATTGCAACACGCTTACATAATTTGGCTGGTGTGTCACCCCCTGCTTGTACACCATTGTTATCGTCTACTCCCAATGAAAACATGAATGGCACTCCTGAAGGAGGTAACTCACAAGCTAACCATGCTAACTGTACACATGTTGATATATCATCCGAGACTTTCTACACTCGATTGCCACCAACTGTATTGATAACTCCCAGCAGGCTCGATGCGTTTCATGATCTTTTCATTATTTTATTTTCATGGCAACCCTATGTTCCAGTAGATCCAAAGATGATCTACAGCCACGAAAATATTTCTTTTTTATTTACGTCTTATTTGTTCTACATGTTTTCTACATTCCATTTGACTTGTGTGAATCTAAACATTATATCGAAGGTGAAATTGTACAATGTAAAATATATTTTTTTAACTTCTCATTATGTCTACTGCCGATTTATTACTGAAACATCATGGCGGATTAACCGCTAATTCTCTGAATCATGTTTTAGACGTTGATGTACCTGAGACAAGTAATGATGACTTAAACAATAACCAATTTCCTTTAATTATTCACTCTCCTTATTATGACCGAGAAGAATTTATTCAGCATCACTGTAATAATGTTGGTAAATTTTCTGTTTTAAGTGTTAATATACAATGGTTGAGAGCAAAGTATAAAGCATTGACTATTTTGTTAAAACATTTACAGAGTCAAGGTTGTAACTTTAGTATCATATGTATTCAAGAAACGTGGTTATCTGATAATTACGATACTACTGATTTATTATTAGAAGAGTTTAACTTAGTTACGCAAGGTACTAAAAGTAGCTCTCATGTAGGGCTGGCTATTTATGTTAAAAAACATTTAAATTTTACTATTCTACCAATGTATGACAGTTCAGATGTTTGGGAAGGTCTATTCATTGAGTTAAAAAATAATTTTCATAAATCAGTTGTTATAGGAAACATTTATAGACCTCCACGCGATATTTATATTAATTATCAAACATTTTTCAGAGAATCAACACCCATTCTATCTGCTTTCGAGAAACGTAACGCTGAAGTAATTTTAGCGGGAGATTTTAATATAGATTTGTTACAAGGTAATCGAAAATCTATTTTCTGTGAATTTTTTGACTTAAAGACATCTTTCAGTTTTTACCCGAAAGTGACTTTACCTACTAGACTTTCTAAATCCAAATGCTCCCTTATTGACAATTGTTTTGTCAAACTTTCTGACAAAACAAATCAGAAATTCACATTTAAAAGATAAAATAACATATGACAGCTTTACTGATCCTAACTATAATTATATTATCCTATTATCCTAAAAAATCTCAGGCTTAATTAAATCTATTTATTTTCGAGATAAAATGTATAGAGATTTGAAGAATTATTCAAGTGACAGCACAGAGTACAATACATTAACACTAAATCTTGAGAATTATAATTTCATTTTACGAAGGAATATATATTTGGCAAAAAAATCTTATTATGCTAATCTTTTTCAAAAGTAAAAATCTGATGTAAAGCAGACCTGGTCAGCCATCAGCAATGTTGTAAATAGGAAACATAAGTCACAACTTACATTGGATAGAATAAACATTAATGGCACAGTTACAAATAACAAAAAAAATATTATTAATTATCTTAATGATTATTTTACTAACATTGGATCAAATATTATGCACAAAATCAATAAAAGCACCTCAGATAATTCAAACACTCATTTTACTCATTTTCTTCAAAACCCTGCTACATCTATCTTTTCATTTCAATTAGTTACTGAAAATGAGATATATGAAGTTATTAAATATCTTAATTTTAAAAACAGTTGTGGATCAGATGGAATTAGCAGTAAACTAATAAAATATATTATTGAAGAATTATCAATGCCATTGACTGTCATTATTAATCAAATATTTACTACCAGGTTTTTTCCGGACAATTTAACAACTGCTAAAATTCATCCTTTATTATTAGCAGGAGATTCTTTACCAGCAACTAATTACCGACCAATTTCCCTTTTAACAAGTATTTCAAAAATCTATTATTTTTAACCAACTAACCAACTATTTATCTCCGAATAATATCTTGACTGACAGCCAATATGGTTTTCGCAAAAATCATTCCACTCAATCAGCTGCTTTAGAATTAATCGACGGACTGATGATTTCAATGGATAAAGGTAAAACTCCGTTAGCAATATTTCTGGATTTTTCTAAAGCGTTTTCTACTTCAGATCACGAAATTCTATTATATAAATTGAAATATTACGGTATTAAAGACAAAGTTCTTTTTTTATTTCGTAATTACCTCACAAACAGACGTCAATATACTGAATTAGGTGGTAGTAAATCGAATCTGTCTAATATTAAAACTGGTGTACCACAAGGCTCA
The DNA here is from genome assembly GCA_964017125.1 of Flabesymbios commensalis. Classification (NCBI taxonomy): domain Eukaryota; kingdom Metazoa; phylum Annelida; class Polychaeta; order Terebellida; family Flabelligeridae; genus Flabesymbios; species Flabesymbios commensalis. The sequence continues at coordinate 16,381,402 of OZ024913.1, forward strand.
ATTTTAGGTCAGGACCTTTGCTGTTTTTATTGTATATCAATGATATTGCTGATATCACTAAGTTTTATGCTGATGATACAACGTTCATAGCCGATTTAGATAATATTCCGAAAAACGAACAAGAACGCAAAATAAACTCCGAGCTTCAGATAATTAATTTATGGCTGAAATCAAATGAACTTTCTTTAAATTGTAAAAAGTCTAAATTTATCGTTTTCTATAAACCACCTAGGAAAACAGTTATTCCAGAGCTCCTAATTGATAACGAGAAAATTTGTTGTGTTGATGAATTTAATTTTCTGGGACTTACAATTACTAAACATTTGAGTTGGAAAAAACATATTGATAAAATTTCGAATAAAATAAGCAAAATAATCCGTGTGCTAAATAAATTAAAGTTCATCATACCAGATCAGATTTTACTTACTATATACAACTCGTTAATTTTACCTCATTTAAATTATTCAGAAAAAAGTGTTTACGTTTCAGTATTGTTAATACGTTTAATCTTTCTCCTAGTATCATTCTTGATGAAATATATACACATTCTTTTGCTGGTTTTTGTCAAAATATTATCTTGCCAAGTATGATTCTACCTGCATTATTCAAAAGTATTTTGTATGTCAACAAATTATTACCTAATTTTCTCACCTTCACTCATATATTTCACACCTGAAAATATCTTTACAGTTAGTCTTTTTCTGTTTATTTTGTATTCACACATCAATTTTTTCCTACATTTAACAGTGTTTAAATGTTTCTCGTATGTTATATTATTGTGTCTTTTTGTTTGTTTGTTTGTTTGTTTGTTTCACTTCTACTGCCGCACTGATAATAATTATATATATTCATTTTCACTACAATGTTTTAGGGGGCTATCATGTGAGCGACTTTAAAAGTCTTAATGATGGTCTCCTGCTAAATTAATTCTATATGCTTCTTATTATTATATACTGTCTTTATATGGCAAATAAATGTTATGTTATGTTATGTTATGTTGAGACTAAAGCGAAACTCCCCCCCCCCACCAGCACAAGATCATAGACAGCTAGTGCCGTATTATTTTATTAATGTTTATACAATGCAGGAAAGTAATGTAGGCCTACCGACGCAGGACCCGTATTCTCGTACAAGTTACGATAAATAGTAGGCTTCGGATTGGTCGAGATGGCCATCTCCTACATGATTCGCATGACGCTTACTGTCGCGATATCGTCGGGAACATTCCTGGCAATAACAGTTGTTTTCGAGCCAACGTTATATATCTTATCTTGTCTCATTCTCCACACATAGATGTCGCTCAGGTCACCCACCACTGCAATCTCTGAGGTCAGCATGATCTTGTCTTGTCTTATATTGTCTTGTCTGTCTTGTCTTTTCTCAATCCTTATAACCGCCGGCCTCGATTACAATCAGTTTTTCAATTTTAATTAGCACACATTTCATACCCGCTTTTAAAAATGTCAAATATAAAACGTAGCCCCAATCAGCAAGATTTCAAAATCGTTCAAAAACATTTCCATCCACTTGAAGTGAGGGATCGCGTCAGCGAGACACAACTGCAAGTGCATGGGTGAAAATTCAAAAGAAAAAAATTAGCGGTATTAATTAGCGGTAATCATTAGTCAATATTATTTAGGTTAATTGATTATGAGACCAAACATTTGCAAATCTTTATGTTTAAACAAACATTTCATTCCTAATACCAGTGACTTGATTGAATAATAAAATGGACTTAAAACGGCTATGTATATCGTTTCGTGTCGTGATCAGCAGTAGAAGGTCTATGATTACATAGTGGGTAACATAACGTCATCACTATGTTTACACACATCAGTTTGTATTCATTTCCATGGAATTCCTAATATTTTGATCACTCTACTTGGAACACTTACAATATCTCGCCCTGTTATGGCGGGTTCGCCTGACTTATCGCTACAGTAACCAGGGTAATTATTGTGTTTTATCAGCAAAACAAGTCAAAAGTTTTATCATTATTATTCTGCTCTGCAAAGCCAAAAGGCAGTATCTGCTTACTTTACAAGTAAGCAGATACTGCCTTTTGGCTTTGCACGGCGGTATTGCTGTGGACTAATTAACCCTTAAAGCGCTGAAATATTTTTGTATAAAACATGGCGACCAAATGTGTTTTTCAATTTGAAATCATCATAATTAAATGCCTTAATTATATCTTTCCGCTCCATTTGAATTCCCATGTTATGGGTCTACAGCCATTATAATATTTTAATTTTTTTAGCGCGGTGATCGCCTTTAGACGTCAGAATCTGACGTCTACAGACGTCAGATTCTGACGTCTAAAGTCGATCCACGCGCTGTAAGGGTTAGTAATCCAAAATAACCCGATGCGTTTGGCTGATTGTCGGGAGACAAGCCAAAGAAAACATAAGACGTAGACCCAGTGTTGATTTAATGTTGGGTCATCGTCGTAGACGATGGCCCAACACTAAATAAACATTGCCGGGTATAATTCTCTACATTCAAATATTTAAAATACATTTAAAATAATTATGTTGGTAATAATGAACACGGCACACACGACAAATGGATCAACAGTTGACACAATGTTGGGCCATTGTCTCCGACGCTGTCCCAACGCTGATCCAACGTTGTTTCATTTTTTTCTGGTAATGTGGTTTTTTTTGTGGTTTGCGAACGTATATCTGTACGTTTAGCTATATCACTGAGCCATGCAGAACGAAAAAAAAATAGCGTTCACACCTCGAATAGGCTGCGTGGTGTTTCACTGCCATGCAAACCCAAAATAAATCAACTGGTTTTTTTTCAGTTGAGCAGTTAGTGCTTTGTGTACGAAGAACATTACATGACCCAGGCCCCTCGCAGCTCACTTGCTTCATATAATTTTTTTAACAAGCGGTAATTTATCTGCTATCACACTACATGGCTAGGAAATGTATTATGCAGGACTGGTAACACGAATTCTCCTAGATTAGATGGAATATGTTTTACACTAATGGCTGCCACGAACTCCTCTTATAGATTATATGGAATATGTTTTACTATAATCATGATGATAGCTGTCACAAACTCCTCTTAGATTAGATGGAATGTGTTTCACTATAATAGCTGCCTCAACTCCTCCTAGATTAGATGGAATATGTTTTACTATAATAGCTATAACAAACTCATCTTAGATTTGATCGAATATGTTTTACTAAAATAGCTGTCACAAACTCCTCTTAGATCAGATGAAATATGTTTTACTATATTAGCTGTCAGAAAACCCCCTTAGTTTAAAGGAATGTCTTTTACTAAAATAGCTGTCACAAACTCTCCCTAGATTAGATGAAATATCTTTTACTATAATAGCTGTCCCGAACTTCTTAGATTAGATGGAATGTGTTTCACTATAATAGCTGTCAGGAACTACTTCTAGATTAGATGGAATGTGTTTCACTATAATAGCTGTCATGAACTCCTTCTTGATTAGATGGAATTTGTTTCACTATAATAGCTGTCATGAACTCCAACTAGATAAGATGGAATATGTTTCACTATAATAGCTGTCATGAACTCCTCTTAGATTAGATAAAATATGTTTTACTACAATAGTTGTCACGAACTCCTCCTAGATTAGATGGAGTGTGTTTCACTATAATAGCTGTCACGAACTCCTCCTAGATTAGATGGAATGTGTTTCACTATAATAGCTGTCATGAACTCCTCTTAGATTAGATGGAATGTGTTTCACTATAATAGCTGTCATGAACTCCTCCTAGATTAGATGGAATGTGTTTCACTACAATAGTTGTCACGAACTCCTCCTAGATTAGATGGAATGTGTTTCACTATAATAGCTGTCATGAACTCCTCCCAGATTAGATGGAATGTGTTTCACTATAATAGCTGTCATGAACTCCTCCTAATAAAATGGAATGTGTTTCACTATAATAGCTGTCACGAACTCCTCCTAGATTAGATGGAATATGTTTCACTAAATTAGCTGTCATGAACTCCTCCTAGATTAGATGGAATATGTTTCACTATAATAGTTGTCATGAACTCCTCCCAAGATTAGATGGAATGTTTTTCACTATAATAGCTGTCACGAACTCCTCCTAGATTAGATGGAATGTGTTTCACTATAATAGCTGTCATGAACTCCTCCTAATAAGATGGAATGTGTTTCACTATAATAGTTGTCATGAACTCCTCCTAGATTAGATGGAATGTGTTTCACTATAATAGCTGTCATGAACTCCTCTTAGATTAGATGGAATATGTATTACTATAATAGCTGTCACGAACTCTCCTTAGATTAGATAAAATATGTTTTACTATAATAGTTGTCACGAACTCCTCCTAAATTAGATGGCATATGTTTTACTATAATAGCTGTCACGAAATCCTCTTAGATTTTATGGAATATGTTTTATTATAATAGCTGTCACGACCTCCCCTTAGATTAAATGGAATATGTTCTACTATAATGGTTGACAAGAATTCCTCTTAGATTAGCTTTTATAGCTGTTTGTCAGTGTAATGATATTCCCCCCTCCTACTTAACAATATGAAAAAATAAGTTATTTGCAATCTACAAACATCCACAATTACAACATTGACAATGTGTGACATTTTCTATTCAAATAATGTAACTTTGACATTATGTCACCAGCGGTCACATAAGATGTATCAAATGTCAAGTTTTACAGCAGTTACTGTAGTACGTGCTACTTTTCATCACATTCTGCACAAAATGGTGCTCATTATTCTACAAAACAAAAACATTTTTATTTATAACGTCACACACAACATTTGTATACAATTTATACAATGTTGTACCAACCTCGAAGACGTTGGGCCGACGTTGTATAGATGACATACATATGCTTTATGTTTGCTGGCAAGGGACATATTTGTTAATAAAATATTTATATTTCGTCAAAATAGTATAGTAATAGATCGTGGATAAGACAAAAAAGTCGTGAAAATGGTTCTATAAGTCCTAGGTTTTATACATTGTACGATTTGGGGGCGAAAGAAAATGTTTTTGTGACCGTAACGTACCCAGAAATAAATTATTTTGTTCCTGTGCTATTTGATTCAAGTTTTCACAAAATTATTATCCTTGAAGTGAAAATACTGAACATGCTTGAATCATTCATCGCGAAGGTCTAGCTAGCGCGACCCACAACTTTAAGTGGGTGAAAATCACTCACATTTATTTAATTTTAGACCAAATATTTGCTAATTTTGATTAAAAATCGGATTAAAAACGAATACAGACTACTTAGCGTTTAAATGGTTATATTAACTTGATTACATGTGATGCAGGATATCCTTTTGGTGAAAATATAAATGGCAGTAGGCCTATACATAACACACAAGAAAATAATAGTTCTTTTATAGCCCTAAAATCTACATAATTACTATGTGATCAGTGCGCTTCACAAGTCTTCACATATAAAATTGTATTTAATGAAAAACTAGTTAAAATATGTTTTCTTAGAAGCGACAATCGAAGAGGTCCAAGCCAGAACAAATTAGCATGTATATATTTTTTTTATTGTCGAAAAGTGTTTATTTCAGCCTAAAGCATATTCATAATGACTTTACATATCCTTCAAATAACATGGGACATGACCGTGTATAGGGAACGATAAAAAAAACACTCATCATACATAGCATACATGGATATTATTAACCCTTTCAGCGCGGGGACCGACTTTTAGACGTCAGATTCTGATTTCATTCAAATGAAGCAGAAGGAGCTGTAAGACATTTATGGTGATTTCAAATTGAAAATAACCCTTTGGTCTCTTGGTTTGTATAGAAATATTCCAGCTCTGAGTTAAAAATTCATGGGCTGACGCCAATGTGTATGGATCACTACAAAAGGTATAATATGTGTCACTACAAAAGAAGAAAATGATCTGGCAAAATGTTTACATTTTTATATAATATTTCCTTTCTCAGTGTCATTATACGCGTCTTATAAAAATGCATAATACGTTACATAATTTTACGTTGCCTGTGTGTGTGATGCTTTAAAGTGATCAATATAATATATACACCACAATATCTCCCCCCCCCCCGCAATACGGATAGATGGCATTCCACCGTCCATGAGGCTGAGCTAACATTTAGCGAACGTTGTTTCCGCATGTCGTTCTTCCTGGGCAGACCGCCATATTAGGACGATAGACGCACCATACTAAGTGTGTCTAATGAACAGGAAAGTGAAGGGCTGGGTCATTGTCACGTCAGAGCAATAATTGTTGGGAGCCGCCCCCGATATGGCACGGCACCAGGAAAAAAAGTTCCATCGTGACTTGAACCCACCCCTATCACCCCAGCAAACACAAGACGTTGGAACAATAATGGCTCAACATTAACCCGTTAAACCGCCAAATTATTAAATTTGAATTTTCACCCACTTGAAGTTGTGTCTCGCTGACGCGATCCACAACTTCAAGTGAGTGAAAATTATTCAGATTTGACAAAAAGGAAGTCAACTGTTTTCAAATATTGCTGATTGATGTCACATTTTATCTTTAGCATGTTTAAAAGGTGGTACTCAATGTGCTAATAAAAAATGAAAACCAGAATATATTCGGCACCGGTGGTTATAGGGTTATGCCAGCATTGTCTTAACCCTTTCAAGCTTGAGTTTACCATTGTCATCTTCATCCACTACAAGCCGTGAATTGCTGCCGCAATTCTCGACTTGTAGTGGATGAAGATGACTTGTAGTGGGTGAAAAATTAGAGAAAATTACCATGAATTGGTAAACCAGTTTCAAGAAAATTTTCATTTTAAAACCCGTGGTTTTAGGAAAATTAGGTATGTTTTCAGGGATGTAAAATGATGCTTCAATGCATCGTGAGGGCTCAAAGGGTTAATATCTTGGGTAATTGTATCCAGGCTGTGACCGGGTTAATTAGCCTAAATAGAACAAACGCTCGAGGGATTTTCCAGGGCGTTTCCGACTGCAGCCCACTCACGCGGTTCTTTTGCACATAATGTTACACCCCCTGCATCGTTCACAATGACTCCTCCTTCTTCCGTTCTAAGAACGCCTCAAGAATGGATGAAAACGCGCAGAAAAATAACCTTTGAATCATCGGCCATTGAATACTAATACTAACAAATTAAAGCAAGCATTGTAAAAAAAAAGTTTTGAAGTATAGGTATAATACGCACAAACTAACAAGAGATATCCGTTAGAAAAACAAGAATGGATGAAAACACGCAGAAAAATAACCTTTGAATCATCGACTATTGAATACTAATACTAACAAATTAAGGCAAGCATTGTAAAAAGAAAGTTTTGAAGTATAATACGCACAAACTAACAAGAGATATCCGTTAGAAAAAACAAGAATGGATGAAAACACGCAGAAAAAATGTATTAAACCTTTGAATCATCGGCCATGGAGTAATAATACTAACAAATTGAAAGCATGATGCGTTCTAAAAAAGTTTGGAAGTATATAATAGTATATAGGTATACTACGCCTAGACTAACAAGAGATATCCGTTACAAAAAGAAGTGTTGTCGATGAATCCGTTCACGCTAATAAGTTCAGATACTCTTCATTTGAGGATTTCTAGTAGGTTGGGTCCAAGATGTACTTCAAACATATAACCCTTTCAGCGCGGGAATCGTCTGTATACGTCATAATCTGACGTCTTACGTATAAAGACGGTACCCGCAATGAAATATTCAAAATATTTATCAAACTTTGGAAAACACACACAAGCGTCGCCGGAACTGAACGAGGTATTTATTTATTGCGTCTACTAATTTCCTGCGATCGCAGGAAATGAAAAAAAAAATTGGACTCAAATACGGAAACGTTTTATTATTGGAGATGAAGTGTTCCCTGCTTTAGTACCAAAAAATTCCATCATTAAAAATATAATATTTGCAACACTTTGTGAAATGTGGATACACTATACATAACTTAAGGTATACCCACGCATAGAGAGACTAATACATTGACGGAAAATTAGACTGTATAAAGTTCATCGACAGTTCGTGGATATGTAAAAAAGTAATGATTTAACAAGTAAAAATGTGTCTTCAACTAAAATATTAAAAAAAAATCAAATCTTGCACACATTCGCTTGTTTCAAATAATCGATTAAAAAACCTACCTACACTGTCAGAATTTGCTAAGGGCTTGTTTGAGTAAAATGAAAACAGATTCAGTCTATTATGTTTATCTATGCAGATATATTTATTATATTTGAAACATTTCATTATATTCTATATACAAGAAAGAACTAGGCCTTTTAACATATATTCAGGAATTTAAAAACCTTTTTTTTCTAAAGAGTTTTAAACTAGTATATTTTGTATGCCTGTATTATGAAACAAAATGATAGACCCCTATGTTATCTTGGCAATGCCTTTTAATTCATTTTTAGTAGTAGTCATTTATATTATCGAAATACCCATTTTTTATTTTGGCAATGCCACTTAACATGATTTTAGTTGTGTATGTCATACCATGTATATTATCATATGATTTTAACAAACTAACAATCTTGTATATACATGTACATATATCTCTTTCATTTCTATGACAAATAAGTCTGTAATGACTTTTCTTTTCTGTCAATAAAATATCTGTCTGTCTGTCTGTATGTTCTTTTTCTTTGCACTTTAATGTCAAATTCCTTAAACGCGCATCTGGTTTTTTTACACAAGTTACAACCATGACGATTGAAGCGCTAATCATAAAAATTGTTTTCTTTACCCAGACTACTGTGTTCAATACTCAGCTGATT